>PVIU01026621.1:0-21660 GCA_004026605.1 Ondatra zibethicus | reverse complement strand
CTCCAAATCTTTACAAAGAGACGTCCCCTGGTTTACCTCCTCTAGGCCCATCCTCATTGTCAAAGAACAAGTCTCTAACAAGCTACTCAAGGAGGCCTTTCAGGGTCACAACTAACCTTAAGGCCTGGTGTGCCATGAAGTTCCAGTTCTCTTCTTTAGAAAAGCATAATTCTGTCAGAGGGGCAATATGACATCAGGGTGACAACTGTTTGAAAAGTAAAACACTGTTGTGTTAAGGACTTGGCTGATCAATCAAGGCTTTCATTTAGGCCCTCAGGCAGGGAGGAGGAACATTCTCCTGAGAGATATTAATAGCCTGGTGACTAGACTTAGGGAGCTCTCCCCAAGGGCCTGATGTATTGACAATAAAGCAGAGCCCCTTTTCTTAAAGCAGGAACGCGCTTGGGGAAGCTGTTACTGATCTAGGACCAGGGCCTTTGTGGAAGGGCTGCTTCAGATCCTGAAAACCCAGCTCTTCCTACCCTGTGAAGTTCTGGTTCTCAGTCCCAAGGCCATTGTGGGCTTAGTAGTAATATTCTTGGAATAGCCTGTTTTCCCCTTGTGTACCATTGTTCGTGTAGCCTCCTCTTGAGTTTGTCCCGTTGTATGATAGTTTCTACTGACTTCATAGAGTTCTCCTATTTCCTTTCATTTCCCCCTGGAAGTAGTATACAAGATACAGTTCATCTTAAGAAGCTTATTTGGCATAGGCCATAGCTTGGGCAAGATGTCCCCACCCAATCTTTTATATTTTATACCTTCAGTTTTTCCCAACTTTCTCATCCCCTGGTTCCTTCACCTCAGGACCCTGTCACTGAAGAATGATCTGCTGTCTCAGGTCGCTGGTGTACTTAAAACATTATCCTGGGAATATCTTTGTTGTGTAGCCCTATTATCAGCCTAAGTGGCTAGACCTGCAAGCTGACTGTTGCTATTTAAATTGTTCAAAGTGTAACCTGGAGCATGAATTGAAAAGACACTTAAGGATGATGGCCTATGTGGAATACAAAATCTGTCTATTCAGGATCCTCTCTGAGCATTAGCCAGAGATGGATGCCTACCATTGTTAAAGAAATCTTTCTTAATGAATCTCCCAAGTATGTGAAGGGGAAGGCATATTAATTCTAAAACAGCTACATTTCCATCCTGTTGGAAAAAATGTTCCTGAGACAAACTCTCTTGTGTTACCTCAGTTGGCCTTAATTCCAGTATATTGCACTCCAGGGAAATGACCTTGCTCCTTCTATATTACACCTTCAAAATTCTTAAATGACTATATCACCTTAGAGTTTTAAAGTTATCCATTTGAGTCATGTAGTCAACTATCCAATGCAGTCACAGGTAAAGGATTCATATATGCAATATTGCAAAAGGTGAAGGCCTAGCTAAGGAATTGAATGTATTGAACATAAGTATTTTTAACTCTTTCACTTTGATCTGTTTCTGTAAATCTTGGTCTGGATCTCCTCTTGGAAAAATCCCTGGCTTGGCGTTAGACCTGTTCTGGTGGTGATCGCTGACTCTGGATCTGGTCATTGGTTCAATCCTGATCCACTCGTGTCCAGGGACCAGGTTTGCTCCTGGCTTCTGCCCCTGATGGAGCTTGTTCTCTCTGTCTTAGGTAACTAGTTCAGTCCCACTCCAGTTCAGGTGGAGGTCGTGTACTCTGAGTTAGGTCGTTGGCTCAATCCTGGACTGCCAGTGTCCCAGGGCTGGGTTGGCTTCCAGGGCTGGATTTTCTCCTGGCTTCTGCTCCCAGTAGAGCTTGTTTCCTCTCGCTCTCTCTGTCCTAGGAGTCTTCGTTCAATTCCATTCCTGTGAGATTTGTTGCCCAAGGTGGAGTTCCTTGCCTCAGGGCAACTTTGGCTTAGGTTACCAGCTTTGACCTGTATCTGTAAATCCTTGTCTGGGTTCCCTCCTGCAGAAGTCCCTGGGTTGGAGTTGGACCTGGAAAGGTTTCTGGTTCTGGTCTACTGCCTGGGAGGTTCTAGGCTCAGGTGTGTCTGAACCCACAGGGGACCTGCTTTCTTCCTCAAAGGTCTCAGACTTGCACTGGGACCCACAGGGGTTCCAGGTTCCTGTCTTCCCTTTGATGCCCCAAACCAATGCCCGAACCCACAGGGGACCTGGCTCAGGCCTACTCTCTCTGAGGTCCCAAATTCACGCCTGGCCCGGCGAGATCTCTGGTTCCTGCTTATTCCCCGGACGACCCAGCCTCACTCACGCCCAGGCTGATGGAGGTCCTGGCTCCGGCCTAGTTCCTGGGATGTCCTAGACTCTCGTCCAGACCCACAGGGGTGTTGGCCTACGTCCACTCCCTTGAAGGTCCCAGATTCACGTCTGGACCCTCAGCAGTCTCTGGCTCTGGCTCACTAGCTCAGCGGTTACTCCCTTGTACCTGTTCAGGTTGAGATCATTGGCTCTGGTGAACACCTGATCTTTGACAAGAAAGCAAAAAATATAAAATGGAAAAAACAAATCATATTCAACAAGTGGTGCTGGCATAACTGGATATCAACATGTAGAAAAAATGAAAATAGACCCATATCTATCACCATGTACAAAACTCAAGTCCAAATGGATCAAAGACCTCAACATAAAGCCAGCCACACTAAACCTTATAGAGGAGAAAGTAGGAAGTACACTTGAATGCATTAGCACAGGGACCATTTCCTAAATAGAACTCCAGCAGCACAGACATTGAGAGAAACAATTAATAAATGGGACCTCCTGAAACTGAAAAGCTTCTGTAAAGCAAAGGACACAGTCAACAAGACAAAACAACAGCCTACAGAATGGGAAAAGATCTTCACTAACCCCACATCAGACAGAGGTCTGATCTCCAAAATATACAACGAACTCAAGAAATTGGACACCAAAAGATCACGTAATCCAATAAAAAAAAATGGAGCACAGACCTAAACAGAGAACTCTCAACAGAGGAATCTAAAATAGCTGAAAGACACTTAAGGAAATGTTCAACATCCTTAGTCATCAGAGAAATGCAAATCAAAACAACTCTGAGATTCCATCTTACACCTGTAAGAATGGCCAAAATCAAAAACACTGATGACAACTTATGCTGGAGAGGTTGTGGAGAAAAGGGAACACTTCTGCACTGCTGGTGGGAATGCAAGCTGGTACAGCCCCTATGGATGTCAGTGTGGCTATTTCTCAGAAAATTAGGAAACAACCTTCCTCAAGACCCAATAATACCATTTTTGGGTATATATCCAAAGGATGCTCAATTGTGCCACAAGGACATGTGCTCAACTATGTTCATAGCAGCATTGTTTGTCATAGCCATAACCTGGAAACAACCTAAATGCCCCTCGATCGAAGAACAGATAAGGAAAATGTGGTACATTTACACAATGGAGTACTACACAGCAGAAAAAAATAACGACAGCTTGAATTTTGCAGGAAAATGGATGGAGTTAGAAAACATTAGAGACAGGGAGGAGAGCAGAGAAAAATGTAGAGCTCAATAAATATTAATAAAAATGTATATAAAAAAGAATGTATTCTTCCATTGGCTCCTACTCATCTCTTCCTCTAATTGGTGCGGGCAGTGTCTTTGCCTCTTGGTACCTTGCAGTCAGTGTCTGTGTCTCAGTGATCCTCTCTTGGAGCGAACATTGCAGTTGCTGTCTATGTCTTAGGGAGTCACTCTTGGTCTGTTCTTTGCAGTCGCTGTCTGTTTCTCAGGGAGCAGTTGACATCTCTTGGGGAGGGGGTGGAGTGGGACTTGTAGACAGGGTCTGATTGATGGGAGGGTGTTGGAGCAGCCTGCTTGCTTGCTGGCCAGCTAGTGCAGCTGCAGAGGGCTTAGGAGGGGTCTGGAGTTTTGCAGGGGCGAGGCCCTAGAGACTGGGCTGTCCATCTGTGTAGATGGTATCTCACTTCTTGGTCTGCTCTGTGCAATTGTTGTCTGTGTCTCGGAGAGTCAGTGAGTTCATGAGAGATGGGTGCGTTTGGGAGTGGAGTGGAACTTGTAGATTGCAGGGTCTGATCAATCTACAGGTGGGGCTGTTGTGATAGCCTACCTGCAGGATGCTTGCCTGCTAGCTGCCTACTAGCTTGCCTACTAGCTGGCTAGTGAAGCTGAGGCATGTGTAGGGGCCTGGGGTGTTGGTTTGGGAGCTAGGTCCTAGAGATTTGTCCACTCTGTACGATTGCAGTCTGTGCCTCAGAGAGACTCTGAAATCGTGGGGGGCGAGTGGCTGAGGCACATCTTTAACCCTCAAGAGGCTTTAAAGTTTCTAGCACAGAAGCTATGGCTCAGCCGTTAAGAGCACTTGCTGCTCTTGGAGAGCATTTTTTATTGATGGTCATTTTTTAAATATTTGTGGGAACATACCCAGATCAGAACTGCCTGTGGATGAGTCTCAAATAACACAAATACTGAGTAGAGAAAAATAGCATTCTTTAGATGATCAATGGAATGCCAATGAAATTTCCAAAGGGGTGTTAGTTGTTCTAGAATCAAAGACATTGCAGTATTGCCAACAGACACCAGGTGGCAGTGTGGGGCACATTAGAGCTTGTGGAGAAGAGCCTAAAGCTTAGGTGGAAAAAGACACACTCTCTAGGACAGGCTCCAAAACTACAGAGAAACTCTGTCTTGAAAAACCAAAAAACAGAACAAAAACAAAATGAAACAAACAAACCAAAAAACCTACACACACAAACCAGACAAGGCTTAAGGAGCACACAGTTTCTATCCAGGTTTACTGATAATCTTCCTTTAAACAAAGCCATGCTATTGAAACTGGGAGAAGCTGTTGTATTGTTTTTGTTGCAGTTTGTCAAGTGCTCAGATTTCTACAAAAGAATGCAAGGCATTAAAACAGCAGAGAAAGGCTCACTCAAGAGAAGCAAGTTTCTAGGACAGTTTTTTATGTTACTTGAGACAACAACTCATCCACAGGGAGCCTCCACACTGGGTAGATTCCCACTTTTTTC
This sequence comes from Ondatra zibethicus, assembly GCA_004026605.1. Taxonomy (NCBI): domain Eukaryota; kingdom Metazoa; phylum Chordata; class Mammalia; order Rodentia; family Cricetidae; genus Ondatra; species Ondatra zibethicus. The sequence goes on along the minus strand of PVIU01026621.1, from coordinate 16,695 downwards.
CTACACATAGAAAAGACTAGAGAGTTTAGAGTTTGTTCAGGCAGAACATTTCCTCTTAGTCAGTTTCCAGGATGGGGAGGAGGTTTGGATGCATCCTCTGGCATGCTGTGACATTTTATTAATTTCTAGAAGTCTCACAAAGGCAAACTCATATTATTGTCAAGTTCACGTCTCTACCTATGAACAGGGAAGGGCATGTGACTTATGTGTCACCATCATGCTAACAACATACGGTCCAAGCCTGAGCCTGTGTCTCTCAGCTTGTTGGTGGCTTCACTTTCTCCCTAAATGAATGTGCTGAGGCTCTGTAGTTCCTGCACTGAAGACAATGCAGGTACCCAGCAGCAGCCATGCTTACTGAATCCAAACAAAGGGTGTCTGTGAGAAACATGACCTCCTCCTGGCCATCACTGCTTCAGCATTCAGCAGGGCTACCCAACAGTACCAAACCCAACCAAAGCAGATGAGTATAGAATATTCTTCTTCTCCATCTGATAGTGTTGAAAACCAAATCTGAACTGAGATTAACATGCAGGAATCCATGGGTGGTCATCCAAATGAGGGATTGCTTTCCTGCAGCTCTGAGATCTGAATTGGAGACTGGAACCTGTATCATAGTCCATCTAAAAACAAAAGGATTCCCTAGGTTAAGTCCATAGTTTTGAAATTCTTGCCTATTAATATGCCTTATCTGCTGTAGGAACTCCTTCAGCCTTTAAGTTACCAGCCCACTTGGGCATGGCCTCTTATACTATAAGTGCTGATATAAAGTGCATGCCCTCTCTCTTCCGGCTGCTGAATTTGGTTCCTGTTTCCCCATTCATGCAGAGGACTGTGACTTGTGAGTCTACCCCTAAATAAATAACTATTATACTCAATTCTGAGCTAGTGTGTGATTTCTTTTTAGCGTCCTTCAGTTATCCTCCATCTATTAAAAACTCATAGAAAGTTATGCCAGGCCTGGTAGCACATGTTTTTAATTCCAATACTTGGGAGACACAGGCAGGTAGATCTCTTGTGAGTTTGAAGCCAGCCTGGTTTACATAGCAAGTTCCAGGACAGTCAGGGCTACATAGTGAGATCCTATCTCAAAAACAGTAGCAACAACAACCTCCCTCCAACCAACTAAACAAACAAACAAAAAAAATGCAAATAAACAAAATCCAAACCTGAACAGACAGGGCATAGTGGCCTTCACTTTTAATATCAGAACACAGACACAGAGGCTTTTGGATTTCTGTAAGTTTAAGGCCAGCATTGTCTACATAATGAGTTCTGGGACAGTCAGGACTATCTACAGGAACCCTGTCCCAAACAACAACAACAACAACAACAACAAGGCAGTTATCAGAAAAGGCATAACACATGAACCCGCATGAGAATAGGTTGTGAGGTTGTCAGTAAAGATATACTCAAGACATTAAAAAACTTTTATTCATTTTTATTTTATGAATAAAAGTCACACATTTTACTCTTTAGTCTATATATCTTCACTTGTAAGTGTCCATTGCTATGAGTCAGTGGTTTGAGGCCTCTGGCTTCTGCTACACTATTGATAATCAGCCCTCATTGGGACTCTGCTTGGGTATTCTGTTGTTATCCTGTGTCAAGGAGATCCTCCAGTTTTGGATCTGTATGTCCAGCCCTTTCACATGCTCCAGCAGTTCATAGATGAGGTGGATGTTGGGGTGAACTGGCTTATAGCCCTTGTTCTGGGCCTGAGTGGTAGCTGGGTTGCTCAGCTTACCAGCTTTCCCTCATCATCACTACCAGAGCAAACTAGTGTTTCCCCAGATAGCTCACCAAATACAGCAGGCCAGGTATGGTGCAGGCAGAACCTGCTCTCCTGATTGTTGTAGGGGGAACATGATGCGCGTGGGGGAGGGGAGGGGGTGTCAGCTTTCCTGCTCTCACACCATCAGGGCTGGCTCACCTGCATCCCCACTACCAGGGTCAGCTCTAGTGTGCGGCCCAGGCGAGGTGTAGGGCCTGCTCTTCCATGTGCTGCAGTCAGGGAGGGCCAGGGCTAGCTCTTACAGTCTTTGTGACCCCAGGGCCAGCTCTCCTGCCTGCAGCAGGTGACAAGGGGTGAGGTGGGGGAGGGCATCTTTCCCTCACCCATGCCATTACGTGGCAGATGGGGGAGGGAGCATGCTCAGCTCCCTGCTCTTATGCCCTCAGGACTGGCTCACCTGCAACTCCCCCTACCAGATCAGCTTTACTGTGATGCCCAGGTGAGGTGCAGGCTCTGCTCTCCTGTGTGCTACAGCCAGTGAGGGATGGTGGCAGCCCACCCACTCTCATGAGCTCAGGGCCAACTGTCCCACTTGACTTGGGCAGTGATGGGTGGGGATGGGGGAGGCTTTCTCTTCTTCACCCACTCCATCTTATAGCAGATGAGGGGTGGGGCCAGGTCTCTTATGCACTTTCATGGGGCTAGATTGCCTGTGCCCCGTCAACAGGGTCAGCTCTATTGTGCTACCTGGGTGAGGTGCGGTGCCTGTTCTCCCAAGTGCTGCAGCTGGTGAGGGGCAGGGTCAACTCTCCCACTCGCATGACCCTGGGGCCAGCTTTTGCCATCTGCAGTAAGTAGGTGGTGAGGGGTGAGGGTGAGGGACAGGAGGCTATCTCTTCCTCATCCACACTACCACATGACAGACAATGGGCCTGGCTCTCCCACTTTTCTGCCTTCAGGCCTAGCTTGCTACTGTGCTGCCCAGGCAAGGTGCTGGGTCCGCTTTCCGGAGTGCTACAGTTGGTGAGGGGCAAGGACAGTTCTGCCTAGTGCTGCAACCAGTGAGGGGTGGGGCCGGCTCTGTGGATCCCTATCCTCACTGCCTTCAGTGTTAATAGGAACCATGAACATCAACACAGACTGTCGCTGTGGCAGGGCCACAGACCCAGACGTGGCTCTTGGTGGCACACCTGGTCTAGAGGACACGTGGCCCCAGGTGGCAGTGCAGACCACCTGTCTTCTTAATTGCTGGGATTTGCAGGAAATCCTTCATATGTTGCCTTTTAGATCCACTGCTTCATCTCTGGCTTCATGTGCACAAGGTGTGTCCTCTCTTCATTCATTCATTCATTCTCTCTTTCCCTTTCTCCTTTCTTTCCTCTCTCTCCCTTTTCTCCCCCATCTCTCTCATGTTCATAAAGACACTCTTAATACCAGTTTAGGCACATGCCTTGCTCCTAGACTCCAGTGACACCCCAAATTGCTGGTCTCTGTAAAACTCTACTTAGAAATAAAGTTGATACCCCCTTTACTGGACAGGACTTGTAATAACTATTCTTAGTTGTCAGTTTGACTACATCTGAAATGAACTACAATTCATAAATGGAAGGCACACCTGTAGGAGTTTCTTTTTGCCTGGTTTGAAGTGATCATGAGGACCAAATTGTGAAGAAACAAACTTATATTGCTCTAACACCTCTAACCCATGGTCCTCTGCCTCTGGTTTCCTTGAAATATAGCATCAGTAATAATCCCATAGCAGAGATAATGATATCCAAGACATGTTGAGGCATTCTTTAAAGGTGTGTTTGGCCTTGACTATACATTTGGTGCCCTTTTGATATTTTATTTATTTATATTTATGTGTATGGATTTTTGCCTGCTGTATGCCTGCAACACATATGCCTGCATAGTTCCCACTGAGGCCAGGAGAGGGCATCAATTCCACTTGGAGCTGGAGTTACAGAGTGTATAGTGGGTTTTCTGGGAGAACAGCACATGCTCTTAATGGATGACCCATATCTCTCCAGTCCCTGCACTTGACTTTTGTCCTTCCAGCCATGTGAGCTATATTAGTTGGACTGGATCACCAACCAAAGAGAAGTTTCTAGAGACTTGTGTAATAGGTCTAATTGTCTTAGGTTACAAGACATCCTTGCAGGGTTTGCATGGATTCAGGATTGTGCCCAGCATCAGTTATTGTCAGATTAAAGCAGGTATGTCACCTCTTATCTATTATGACAATGCAGATTAGGCACATTTGATCAAATGTGGAATTGAGAAGACCCTCCTGAAGGTGGAGGTGGGGCAAGGAGTTCCTCTTGGTGCTCCAGCTAAGCAAGGTCGGGAGGAAGCTTCAGATTAGCCTGAGTGGATGGAGTCTGCAGCAAAGGCCGCATGCCTCTGATGGAGAGTGTAACTGTGAAAGGTTAGGGAGGGAGAGGGATGGTTGGTGCTGCTCTTTTACCACAGCAGATCTTACTGTATATTGAGGAAGGGTTTCTTCCAAATGAGTGAGTGCTCTATTCTTCTGAAGCTCCCCTGGAATGGATCTGACCTGAGACTCGCAGTGAGTCAGAGACTTAATGTGTGAAGGAAGTAATTCTGTGGGTCCCCACACCAGTTCTGTCAAGCCAAGGGTGAGAACAATCTATGCTTTAAGAATAAGAAATAGATATACACAGAGAACATAAACAGGTATGCAGCTTTTAAAAACCTGTGACTGAGGTGCCTGGCTGATGAGATAGCTTAGCTGCCAAGCCTAAAGACCTGAGCTTCTTCCTGGGGACTCACACAGTTGAAGGAGAGAACAAACCTCCCACAAATTGCCCTCTGATCTTCATGGAGGTGTGGGTGCCAGCTATTTATCCACTGAGCTATGACATCTGTTTCCCATTCCTCACTTATGCTAGAATCTCTCCATCAGTTGCTCTCATATGTGTTCCATTTGAAGGATTTGGGACTTTCGTTATTTAACTTTTGTTGCTGAGATGTTATAGAAACCAAGAAGTCCAGCATCAGTGCATCACCTAAAACACAGGTTAAGGGAAAGTGGTCATTGGGAATTTATAATTGAGCTGACACCACTGTGAGGCCCCAAACTGCTCTAAAAGGGGGTCTTCTACACATGCCTGGCTAACTGTTTTATTATTATCTACCTCTGATTGCCTGATTGAAGAGCCTGAAGCCTGTGATGGAAGTCAAACAAGTCCCTGTGTGGTGTGGGAAGTCCTTCTATGTTTTGCTTTCATTGGTTAATGAATAAAGCTGTTTCAGCCAGTGGCTTAGCAGAATACAGCAAGATGGGAGTTCCAAGCAGATAGAGGAGAGAGTAGGCAGAGTGAGAGAGACCCCATGTAGCTCCAGAGGAGAAAGACACGAGTTTTCAGCTGGAACCTTGCCGGTAGGCCACGAGCCTCATGGTAAAATACAAAATAATAGGAATGGGTTAATTTAAGATGTAAGAGTTTGCTAGGAACATGCTACAGTCATTGGCCAAATAGTGTTGTAATTAATACAGTTTCTGTGTGATTACTTCAAGTCACAGTGGTTGTGAAACAAACTAGTGGCCTCTGCCAACACCTGTGGACTGTTGATGCCTCCCTGCAGTTTAGCGCCATCTGTAATGAGGATGAGGTGGCCTGAATGATGCACAGCTGCTCCAGGTCACCTGCACAGTCTTATCCTGCCATCTACACTCCTCTTAGAAGGGAACAGTTTATCCTACCACTCAGACTCAGAGCCAAAGAATGTACAGCACTAGTCTGCCTCATTTCAGGCAGACACCGGCTGCAAAATTGAAGGGATGTGAAGTGATAAGCATTTGCCCAGGCTGGCAGCAGTTGGCGTTTTGGAGGAGTAAATCACCCTGACAGTAGGAAATAGCCTGTGAGGGGCTTGCCGGGGACCAGTTCTGAGTTTTTAATGGCTTCTCAGGCTTCTAACAATAATTGCCTAATGCCTTTGGGTCTGGGGTCCATGCAACATAGGAGAACAATGAACATGGCTGTCTCAGAGGCTTTGCTCCTGAGATATTGTGCCTATTTATGCTGAAGGTGCTCAGTAGGGTTGGTCCAGGGCCAGGAATAAATGGCCATGGCCACAACCTCCTTTCTCTGGAAAACATTCCTAAGGGTCTTCTCTTCCCAGACCACATGGATTATTCTTGCTTCTCCTTATTTCCTAGATAATAACATGATAAGATGTAGGGATCTGATCCTACTTTCCTGTTCTATGTACACGAGGTTCACTTATGTCATAGCCCAGGTAATCTAATTCTCTCAATTTCTTCAAGAAACAAAAGTCTAGTGGGCTGTGGTGGCACATGCTTTAACACCATGGGAAGAAGAGGCACACAGATTCTATGAGATCAATGCCAGTCTGGTCTATATAGCACGTTTCAGACCATGAAAGCACATAGTGGGTCCCTGTCTCATAAAAACAAAAAGTAAACAATCAATTACATAGTATGTTTTTCTTCCATGCTGTCAGGGTCTCATTTTCTAGAACAGGCTAGCTCTGCAAGTCCCAGCTTTTAACTACACATTTTGGCCACCAGGAAAGACAGCATTTCCAAGTATTTATTTTACAGTGGCTTATGTCAGTAAGATTAAATTCAGGTTATTAAGATATAGGAAGTCCTGATAGCCAGGTGTGGCAGGCAGCTCCAGCCACAGTACTTGGGAGACTGAGATATGGGGATCTTGAGTTTGAGACGGTTTATGCTGTACAATTAGACACTTTTTTTTTTTTTTTTTGGTTTTTCAAGACAGGGTTTCTCTGTGGCTTTGGAGCCTGTCCTGGAACTAGCTCTGTAGACCAGGCTGGTCTCGAACTCACAGAGATCCGCCTGCCTCTGCCTCCCAAGTGCTGGAATTAAAGGCATGCGCCACCACCGCCCGGCTAGATGCTTTCTTTTCAATAAACAAACAAAAATAGGAAAAGGAAGAGAGGGAGGACAAAGAATGAAAGGAGAGATAGGGAGAGACAGAGAGAAGCTAGAGGAGAGGGGAGAGAGAGGAAGGGAGAGGAGCAGAGAGGTAAGGGGAAAGAGAGATGAGATTCAGAGTAAACAGGGAGAAGAAATATCCCTGTTAAGCTTTTTAACATGTATACAAGCCAGGCCTTTAATCCCAGCACTCAGGAGGCAGAAGCAGATGGATCTCTGTGAGTCCAAGGCTGGCCTGGTCTACAGAGCAAGTTCCAGGACAGGCTCCAAAGTTACACAGTGTAACCCTGCCTCAAAAAAAAAAAAGTGCATAAAGGACAAAACCTTAAGGTTTATTTTCTTATGTGCAGGGTGTTTTTTCATTTTTTTCAAGACAGAGTTTCTTGTACAGCATTGATTGTCCTGGAACTCACTCTATAGATGAGGCTGGCCTTGAACTCACAGAGATCCTCCTGCCTTTGCCTCCTGAGTGCTTGGATTAAAGGTGTGAGCATCATGCCCAACTTGCACCACCATGCCCAGGTAGGGTGTCTTGTCTACATGTATTTGTGTGCATGCCCTGTGTTCCTGGTGCCTGCAGAGGTCTGGAAAGGGCTCTGTTTCGACTGGAACTGGAGTTGAGTTCCCATGTGGGTGCTCGCAACTTCACACACGTCCCCTGGAAGGGCAATCTCATCTGTTAAGCTCTTCAGCCCCAAACATAATGAATGTTTAAAAAAAATGCTTTCTCTCCTTCTTCCTTTTGATGCAGGATCTCCCTTTGTAGCCTAGGCTAGCTTAGACTCAATCCTTCTACTCCACTATCCTCAGTGTTGGGATTACAGGTATGTGCACCAGGCCCAGCCTGTTATCTCCTCTTGTGAGTAAGAGTATAGCTCTGTGGACCGGAGCCGGAGCTGCACAGCTGGTGCAAGGGAGTCTGTGCTGTGCAGAGGTTGGAGCGCTGATCTCCAGGCCTCATTTATATAGGGAAAGAGTCTATTCATAGTCTATTATTTGGGAATTCCGTCACTTAACACATAATTTAGCCCTTACAGTAGCCACTAAACTTTGAACTTAATCCCTCATGTATCCTCACTGTTCCATTTTTTTTTTCTAGCACATTGTTTAGATTCACTCAGGGAGTCTAGGTGATATCACCACCCTGTTCAAACAGACTGCACTGCTTTGGTGCCCCAGAGGAAGATGAACTCCAGATGAGAGTGCCCAGAAGCAGACATGATAGATTCCTTCAGAAAACAGAGGCACTACTTGACAAAGTGAGATTTACCAATACCGTGACCCCAAAATATTCTAGAGATGTGTGCCTGAGAGCAACACAGTCATCATGAAAGATGATGTTCAGTTCAAATGACTGTCAGCAGAATTGCTTAGCTAATTGAAGTGTGTTTGTTGAATAGAATAGAGCATGCAGCATGGCCACACCAGGTAAAACTCCAAAACAAACAAACATGTTACACACACATACACACATTTCACCACAGAAGTAAAAGTACAGGCATAGAAATTTCAAAACCAGGAGCTATTGAGACAGCCCAGTGCGCAAAGGCAGCATCTGCTGTCAGACTTGACTACCTGAATTTGACCCTAGGATGAGCATGGTGGGAGGAGAGAACCAACGCCTGTAAGTTTCCTCTGGCCCCCACACATGCTATGGCACAAGTGTGCCCACCTATGTAGGTATACATACAAATAAATAAATGTAATGAGTGTTTGGAAATAGATTTCAAAACTCTAAACACTGGGTTGTCTAGAGAGGTGGATATGATTGCCAACGTTATGTTAATGCTAACTTACGTTACTGTACTTAAGAGAACTACAAAGCAAAATTGGACTTTTAATTCTTTTTTAAAAGCAATTCATTTATTTTTATTTTATTTGCATGTATGTCTGTGTGAGGGTGTCAGATCTTGGAGTAACAGACAATTGCTAGCTGTCATGACGGTGCGGGGATTTGACCCAGGTCCTCTGAAAGAGCAGTCAGTGTTCTTAACCACTGAACCATCTCTCGAAACCACAGAGTCATCTCTTCAGCCCAGACTTCTAATTCTTTTTTTTTAAATATTTATTTATTATGTATACAATATTCTGTCTGCGTGGATGTCTGCAGGCCAGAAGAGAGCACCAGACCTCATTACAGATGGTTGTGAGCCACCATGTGGTTGCCGGGAATTGAACTCAGGACCTTTGGAAGAGCAGGCAATACTCTTAACCACTGAGCCATCTCTCCAGCCCCCCAGACTTCTAATTCTTAAGGGCTGATAAAGATTGTTTTTGAAATTGCCTGGTCTTGTACAATTGACAAAATTGTTGTTTATGCAAGATCATAATAGGTCATAAGGTTTATAGCGGTTTCTGCTTCTGTAAACCAAAACTTGTTTTGTTCAAGATAACCTTCTGCTTGCACATAAACAATGTTCTTTGACTTTATAAATCTCTCACTGATGTAGCTGGGCACTCCATTTGAGAATCCTGTGTCCTTGGTGTAGATCTGGCTCCAATATCTGAATATAAGCCTCTTATTTGTGAAAATTTATTAATGGTCAGACTGAATTAATGGTCAATCTCTGAATGACCCCAGACCCATAACAGTAGACATTCATGACAAATTAATGTAGGAAAAACAAGTTGCTCTCCAGATTTTGGACAGAGGTTGGATGAGGGAAGGGAAGCATGCTGCTAATGAGGCAACCATGAAAAGTTTATTGTTCACAGAGGAAGGAGGTAGATTTGGATCTGTAAATGAGCATATACATCCTATCTAATGTCTTCTGGATGGACAGAGGTCAAAGGAAGGGGACATTGACACTGTTGTGCCAATAGAGGGGAGACAATGTCTTTCCCCCTTCCTTCCCTGATGTGGGCAATATCCCACTTTCTAAATTCTGTTTGGATTGCTACTGACTGTTAAAAAGTCTGTCTTCATCTTCCCTTGATGTGTTCCCTCAGATAAAATTTACGGAAGGGATGTCACTGAAGGGAACATCTGTTAAAGATGGGAAACCATGCATGGGGGCGTGCTGACATGCCACTGCTCCCAGCACCAAGGGCAAAGTGGCAGAAGGATCAGGAGTCTGATACAATCCTGAGTTGCATGAGACACTATCTAAACAATAACAACAATAAAAATAATGAAGAACCTCACTTCTCAGAGGCGGGAGGGTTGACAGAGCAGGAAACATGGCCTGATTTGGTCCTATATGATTTCGGAACTTGGCTCCGAAAAAATGTAACAGTATAAGAGTTGAAAGTTTGTTCTGTCTGAGGTGTTCAGCGTAGGTTTCTTAGAGCAGGCAGATCCCACCCTCACCACTCATCACAGCCAAGGACATGGAGACACTTGATTGGCCTGAGGAACGAGTGAGATGGTCAGAGGGTTTCTAACTGTGACTAAAGTCTGTGTGGTCAGCATGTGATAGATACAGGATGATGTCCACTGTGTGGAGTAGTTTGAAATGGTCTGTGCTTACTGGGTAGTAAAGATGGTCAGAACTCTGGAATCTGCCAACAGAACATGAGTTTCTTTATGGGCAAAAGACATTCAGTAAATTATTTGCAAGTCCCTTCATGTTAAGGAGCATCTAGCCTCGGGCCCCACTGGACCCTTAGATGGAGGGCAGAAACCTGCTAAAAGCCTGACACTGATGCTGGGGCAGAGTGATTGTTAATTTTTATTATCAGACTGGCTTAAACTAGAGTCGCCTGGGAAGAGGGACCCTCAATGAGGAATTATTTAGTTTAGGTTGACTTTGGGAATGTCTGTTGGAGATTTTATAGAATATTAGTTATATGAAAAACTTACCCTAAATTGGGCAGAATCATTTCATTGGCTGGGGTCTGAACTGTGTAACAGGGAAGAAAGGTAGAGCCTCAGTAGAGGCAAAGCAGGCTGCATGGGTGTGTTCATTTCTCTCTGGGCTTGAACGTGATGGGACTAGGTCGTTCTCATCTTGACTTCCCCCAAATAGAATCTAATCTGGAGATGTGAGCTAAAAATCAATTATTCCTTCCCTAAAATGTTTTTGGTCAGAGTATTTTACCACATCAATACAAATGCAACTGGACTAGCCAGGACGCTGAACCTAGTGAGAATATCCCAGATACAGAAGTCCTGCATGGATGCCTGACAATCTAGGACACTTAGCATGCCTACCTCGGGGACTTGTCTCCACGGGTCTCCAGAAACTTCTCTATTTGGGTAAGGGTGATACAGTCCAACTGGTACAGCACACGAGGCTGGAAGGACAAAGCCAAGTGCACAGTCAAAACTAGCAGCATCAGTGAAACACTGTGTCCCAATAGGTCTGGGAAGGCTGTACCTCTGTTGTGCCATTATCATTGATGCCATATTTATCTCTGGTTTTCTTGATATTCTCAGACAACCTTTGCTGTGGGATAATGTTCTTGTACACTGTAAGGATTTGTCATTCATAATAGTTTAATAAAATGATGATTGACCAGTAGCCAGGCAGGAAGTATAGGCAGGGCAACCAGACTAAAAGAATTCTGGGAAGAGGAAAGGCAGAGGGAGTCAGTGACCAGCCAGTTGCAGAGGAAGCAAGATGAGAAATCCTCACTGAGAAAAGGTACCAAACTGGTGTGCGAGGTCCTTCTGTTTATGTGTTGCTTTTATTGGTTAATGAATAAAGAAACTGTCTTGGCCTGTGATAGGGTAAAAGAACAGAGCTAGACAGGGAAAACTAAAGTGAATGCTGGGAAAAAGAAGGGCGGAGTCAGGGAGATGCCATGGATCCTCTGCCAGAGGTAGATGTGCTGAAACTTTAGCCAGTAAGCCACAGCCACAGCCACAGATTAATAGAAATGGGTTAAATTAATATAAGAATTAGCCAATAAGAAGCTAGATCTAATGGGCCAAGCAGTGATCTAATTAATACAGTTTCTGTGTTATTATTTTGGGTCTAAGCTAGCCAGGTAGCCAGGAACCAACAAGAAGCCTTCCACTACATTTGGCACCCAACTACATGTGGCACGCTAACATGGTGGACTAAATCCATGTAAAATCTAAAAAAGCTTAAAAAGGAACTCTAGACACAGAAAAACAAAGGTTAACCTCATTTTTTTGGGGGGGGGGCTGGTGACATGCTGCAACTCCCTTTAGGGAGGTTTTCCTGATTTACTGGTAGCAGAAAAAAAAGCCACACCTTTTTTAAAAGGCAGCTTCCTGGGCCATGCTTCCAGCACAAACTCCAGCTATGGAACATTTGAATGGCATTTGTTGGCCCAGGTGTTTGTGTGCCTACTCAGGGTCAGGAGGAAAATAGCTGAGAACATGCCCACAGCTCAGCGCTCCCTGCCTGGACAGGCAGTGGGATCAGGTCTACTAGGTGTGCACAGGCAGGAGAGCATGGCAGATTCCTGATGCTATACACAGAGATACTTCCGGGCTGTGCAGTGCTCTACATGGCAGATTTAGCTATTACTCAGATAAAAAGGGTTTATATGCTGCATGCTCATTCTCAGAGTTAAAATGCTGAGCACGACTCCTACCTGGTGGCCCCAGAGCTGGCAGTAATGGTACCTCCACCATTTTAAAAGTGGAGAGAGGCAGAGCCAGCATCTGAGCAGCTGCAACTAAGCTGCTTACCATTTTAAAAGCTCTTTAAGACAGTAAAGAATCACAGATATGGCTGTTCCCATGCTGAAGGGATCCAGAGAGGTGAGTGAGTGGCCATGTAGCTGGACAGTCCCAGGGAACTGAGTCCAGGCCTCCTCCAATTCCCTAAGATTTTCTGGCTGTCGAGTGGGGTGTATTCACAGCTGCTGGCTTTCTTTACCCCAATCCACCCTACCCCCAAGCACTCTTTTTCATCTGTGGGGTCCTTGAATCCCCCAACTCAGCCTGCTTCGGGGCTGAGGGGCCCGGGGAGTCAGTGGGGAGTGTTCCTGCCACTGGGGCTTCTTTGTACCATCCCACCCTGCCCCCCAAGCCTGCCTTTTTGTTTGCAAGGACCTTGGAACCCAGCAAGAAACCCTGCTCCTGTGCTGGGGGGGATCCAGAGAGGTGAGTGGGTGGCCCCAGAGAGGTGAGTGGGTAGCCACACAGCCGAACAGGCCCAGGGAGCTGAATCAAGGACCCCTCCAGTTCCCTGGGCTTTTCTGGCCATCCAGCAGGGTGTGTTCCCGGCTTCTGGCTTTCTTTACCCCATCCCACCCTGCCCCCCAAGCCCACCTTTTGTCTGTGAGGTCCTTGGAGCCCAGCAAGAGGCCCTGCTCCCGTGCTGAAGAGATCCAAAGAAGTGAGTGAGTGGTCACTCAGCTGGACAGTCCGGGGGAACTGAGTCCAGGCCCCCTCCAATTCCCTAAGATTTTCTGGCTGTCGAGTGGGGTGTGTCCCCGGCTGCCAATATACACTGCCCCCAAGCACTCCTTTTCATCTTCGGGGTCCTTGGATCCCCCCAGCACAGCCTGCTTCTGGGTGAAGGGGATCTGAGAGCCTGCTCCAGTGCTGAGGGGACCAAAGAGAGGGCAGGCCAAGAAAAACTCCCAAGTACACATTCAGCCACAGCAAAGATTGGACCAAGTCACCAAGACTGCTGGCCTCATTTGAACAAAGAGATGGGCAGGCACCAATGCAACAATTCCTCCAGCATCCTGAAAACAACATGATAACACCAGAATCCAGCAAACACGCAACAGGAAGACTTGAACATCCTAACCCAGAAGAAGTAGAAGAAATTGACTTTAAACATAACCTTATGAAAATGATGGAGACCCTTAAACAGGAAGTGAAAAACTCTCTTAAAGAAATGGAAGAGAAGGCAGTCCTGTCCAGACACCGAAGAAGCAGGATGTGACCTGCCCCACTGAAAAAGGTACTGGGCCATGTGGCTTACATAGACAAGAATAATGGGTTAATATAAGTTATAAGAGCTAATACGAAGCTAATGGGCCAATCAGTTTATAGTTTATACAGACCTCTGTGTAATTTTCTTTGGGACTTGCTGACTGTGGGAACTGGGCAGGACAGAAACCCCAACAAGCAGGCCCTCATGTTACAAATGGCACCCAACAGGACAACTGCATCCACATAAAACCTGAGAGAGCTTGGGAAGTAATTCTAGACAGAAAAGAATAGAGTAAAGCATGGCTTCTTGGTAGCAGCAATTTCTCAGATCTGCTCTGCTTGCTAGAGGCAAGCGCTCTCATTTAAGAGAGGCTTCCTGACTCAGCTTTAGCTGCAAAACTTTGCAGCTCTTTTAAAAGGTCCTACCACAAAACACTTAAATGGTGTTGATAAAAGCTGACTGCATGCTTTTTGGTTTTCATCCATAGCAGGAAAAAAGCTGTGCTGTTTAAAATGATGGCTTTCTGGGCCATCCTGCCAGGACAAACTCTGACTCTTTGAGGCAGGAGGTCCAACTACAGAAAGAGCATTTGAGTGTTGTTTGTGGACAAACTGTTGCAGCTTGCTTGCTGGCAAGGACCTTGAAATGCCATAGAGTTGTGGCAATAAACATGGCTCCGGCCGGTATCTCCGTCATGAGGCTGAAATCTCAGAAAGCTAAGAAATGGGCTCGATCCAGCTGTCAAAGCCACAGCTTTAATCCTACCCATATTGCTTAGCAAATTAAAGACTCATGTGGTCAGAAAAAGAGAGAGAGATACAGTAAAGAGAGATTCAAAGACGAAGAAAACCTCTAAATGTTTTACAGTGTCTTAAAAATATATGCAAGTTTGGGAGTGTAAAGAAAGAGGTTAAAGTGCTTAAAATAAAAAAGAGAATAGTTGGGTTTGGTGGCACATGCCTTTAATCCTAATACCTGGAAGGCAGAGGAAGACAGACCTCTGTGAGTTCAAGGTGTGGTAGCACACACCTTTAATCCCAGCACTTGGGAGACAGAGACAGGCAGATCTCTGTGAGTTCAAGGACAGCTTGGTCTATAGAGTGAGTTCCAGGACAAAGATACACAGAGAACCTGTCTCAAAAAACCAAAAAGTAAAAATAAAAGAAATACAGGTTAAAATAAAGCCACATAAAGATGGAAAATACACAGAGAATCTTGATACTGTATATTATTATGCTCTCTTTGAATTGTTTGAATGCTGAGGAAGGAGCAACAGCTGCTAAAAGATATTTGTTTATAAATGCTACTGAACTAATCCAAGTTAGGTATTTTAAAAATACCTTGACTTCAAAATTGAAGTCAAAAGGTATGTTACTTTGGAGAAGAGATTTTGCTTCTGTTTCTACAGGAAATAAGAACTTGTGGATTCATTCTGAGCTAAGAAAAATCAGGTTTGGTCAAGAAAGACCACTTCAGGAATCTCTGATAGGAAAAGATATCTATATCCAGAATAGATTCAAAACTGCTGCCTGAGATGATCAAGACTCACAGGATACTCCAGTCAAGGACTTGATCATAATTCAAAATTTTCTTTAGGTCCCCATGAGATTACCAGAGCCCCCAACCAGCTGGAAGTAGCTTTGAATACTATGCCCACGTTCCCAAAAATTGGACTATGGATATTTTCCTTTGTTTAAAAAAAAAGAGGGGGAAATGGTACAGGACAATCCTGTACTCTGTCAATTATGTTTTAATAAACACAGATTGGCTAGTAGCCAGGCAGGAAGTATAGGCGGGACAACTAGACAGGAAGTAGAGGCGGGACAATGAGAATTCTGGGAAGGAAGAAGCCGTTCCTCCACAGTCCTATCCAGACACCAAAGAAGCAGGATGTGACCTGCCCCGCTGAAAAAGGTACTGAGCATGTGCCTAACATAGATAAGAATAATGGGTTAATATAAGTTATAAGAGCTAATACGAAACCTGAGCTAATGGGCCTATCAGTTTATAATTTTAAAAAAAGAAATGAAAGAGAAGACTAACAAAACTTAGAAGAAATTAATAAATCCCTCAAAGATACCCAAGAAAACCAAGAAAAAGCAATCAAACAGGTAAAGGAAATAGTTCAAGACTAGAATACAAAAATGGAGGTAATAAAGAAAACACAAACCGAGGGATGGCTGGATATGGAAAATCTGGGTAAATGAACAGGAACTACAGAGACAAGAATGACCAACAGAATACAAGAGATAAAAGAAAGAATCTCAGGCACTGAAGATGCTATAGAGAAAATAGACTCATTGATTAAAGTAAACAGCAAATCCAACAAATTCTTAACAACAAAACATCCAGGAAATCTAGGACAACATGAAAAGACCAAACCTAAGAATAATAGGGGTAGAAGAAGAAGAAAAATTCCAGCTCAAAGGCCCAGAAAATATATTCAACAAAATTATAGAAGAAAACATTCCCAACCTAAAGAAGGATAGTCCTATGAAGGTTCAAGAAGCATACAGAACACCAAATAGAGTGGATCAAAAAGAAAAAAAAAATCCCCTCGCCACATAATAATCAAAACACAAAACATACAGAATAAAGAAAGAATATTAAGAGTTGCAAAGGAAAAAGGTCAAGTAACATATAAAGGTAAAACTATTATAATTACACCTGACTTCTCAATGGAAGCCATGAAAACCAGAAGGTCTTGGATAGATTGCTGCAGACACTAAGAGACCCACATACCTATACCCAGCAAAGCTTTCTTTCACCATTGATGGAGAAAACAAGATATTCCATGACAAAAACAGATTTGAACAATACGTATCCACAAACCAAGACTTGCAGAAAGTACTAGAAAGAAAACCTCAACCCAACGAAGCCCACAACTCCCAAATAGCACAGACATCTGACAACCCTCCACCAATACAACTCAAAGAAGGAAAACACACAAACACTACCACTAAAAAATAACTGGACTTAACAACCACTGGTCATTAATATCACTTAATATCAATGGACTCAATTCACCTATAAAAAGGCACAGATTAAGAGAATGGATACAAAAACAGGATCCAACAGATTCAATGCAATGCCCATCAAAATCCCAACAAAATTCTTCAAGGACCTCGATAGAACAATACTCAACTTCATTTGGAAAAGCAAAAAACCCAGGATAGCCAAAACAATCCTGGGCAACAAAAGAACAT
>PVIU01026620.1:0-21733 GCA_004026605.1 Ondatra zibethicus | reverse complement strand
GCCGGGAGGGATGGGGGTGGGCCTTGGACTTCCAACAGGGCAGGGCACCATGCCCTCTTTCAAGGAAGAAGGGGGAGGGAGGAGGGGTGGGGAGGTAGTGGGAGGGGACCGGGAGAAGGGGAAGAAAGGTAAAAATTTTATTTCTTTAATTATGTTCTTGAATGGAAAAAATAAAACAAAACAATGTATGGAAAAAAAAAGAACAGTCAATTCAAACCAATATAAAATAAATTACTCCTCATAAAAAAAATACTATAAGCCTTAACAGAATAACCCTTGTAAACATTCTAGGAAACTCTTCAGTAAATATTTTGATAATCAAAGTAAATAAATTCTATGATCATGAAGTTTAGTAACATTTTATAATGAATGTTAATTTCTTTATAATTATAATTAATAAGGAAATTAATGAGTTGCATTTTCATTACATTGTACACCCTGATAAATAAAAAGGCACAAGCTACATTAGGTTTTATCCATTAAATGTTACTTCCAACAGACATTGTCTTTCATATTCAGAACATACACATTCTTGCTTACAACTGAAAAGTACAGCTGTCCACATTGCTTCTTTAGTGTAACTTGTGTAATAATGTTTCTCTCACTTATCTTCATGCCCTCTCTCTGACACACTTGTTAAAATTGTATTTGCTACATACAAAAGTAAGATGAAAAAATATGTAACCTATTATATCAACACTTCATTTGCCTTTATAATATTCCCTACATGTTTCTTTTCCTTCTCTTTATTTAATTAATCATATGATGATTACAAATCAGTTATCTCTACTGCTTCGATGAATGTACTCTACTTAGCTTTCTGGTAATGGGGGCTAAAAGTGCTGCTACTAGATATCAAAGTAGGATGTAATAAGCTCTAAACAATGTATTGTTGACTGATGTTTCTGTCCTGCCCGGTCCTGCAGCTGTTTAGTCCCAAAGAAATACATGGAGGTCTACATTAATTATATACTGATTGGCCCAGTAGCTCAGGCTTCTTATTAATTAATTCTTATAGCTTATATCAGTCTATAAATTCTTGTCCATGTTAGCCATGTAGCTTGGTAACTTTTTCAGCAGGGCAGTCACATCTTGCTTGATCTCTGGCTTCCTCTCTGTCCGGGTGACAACTGAAGACAGAAACATCTCTCTTCCCAGAATTCTCAATACCCCACTTCTACTTTCTATCTGGTCGTCCACGTATACTTCCTGCCTGGCTATTGGCCAATCAGTGTTTATTTAAAATACAAGTGTCAGAGTAAAGACAATTGTCCCACGGCAGTTACCCCACCTTTTTTTAAACAAGAATTCTGAATAGAATATCCTTTGTTTAGGTTTTCTACTGATCATTATCCATAACATAGTTTTCCAGGCTACTTCCTGCTGAATAGGGGCAATGCTAATCTTATGGAGACCTAAAGGAAATTTAGAATTATGATCAAGTATTAATTGCAGTATCCTGTGAGTCTTGATCATCTCAGGCAGCAGTGTTTGAACTGTTCTGGATGTAGAATTCAGACATTTGGACCATTCCTCCTATCAGAGATTTCTCATGGAATCTTCCTCTGTCAAACTTGATTTTTCTTAATGCAGAATGAATCCACAGTACCTCATTTCCTTTGGAAATAAAAGCAAAACCTCTTATCCAAAGTAACATATCTTTTGACTTCAATTTTGAAATCAAGGTATTTTCAAAACACCTATCTTGGATTAATTCAGCAGCCTTTGTAAACAAATATCTTTTAGCAGCTGTTTCTCCTTCCTCAGCATTCCACCAATTCAAAGAGAACATAATAACACAGAGTATCCAGATTCTCTGTGTGTTTCCCATCTTTACATGGCTTTATTTTAAATTCTATTTCTTTTATTTTTATTTTTAATTCTTGGTTTTTTGAGACAGGGTTTCTCTGTGTATCTTTGTCCTGGAACTCACTTTATAGACCAGGCTGTCCTGAACTCACCCAGATCTGCCTTCTCCTGCCTCCCAAGTGCTAGGATTAAATGTGTGTGCCACCACACCTTGACCTCACAGAGATCCATCTGCCTCTACATCCCAAGTGTTAGGATTAAAAGTGTGTGCCACCACAGAGATGCATTTGCCTCTGCCTCCTATGTATTGGGATTAAAGGTGTGTGTCACCAAGCCCAACTACACTCTTTTTTTATTTTAAGGACTTAATCCTTTTTTCTTTTCTATCCAGGCCCACATATATTTTTAAACACAGTGTAAATTATTTAGAGGCTTTTTCATCTGAAACTATCTTTAGTGTATATCTCTCTTTTTCTGACCATATGAGTCTTTAATTTGTTAAACGATATGGCTAGGATTAATGCCGTGGCTTTGATGGATGGATCCAGCCCATTCCTTAGCTTTCTGAAAGTACTGCCTCATGGTGGAGGTACTGACCAGAGCCATGTTTATTACCACAACCCTATGGTGTTTCAAGGTCCCTGCTACCACCAAAAAGCATGCAGTGAGTTTTTCACCAACACCACTTAAGTGTTTTGTGACAGGACCTCTTAAAAGAGATGTGAGGTTTAAAGCTAAATCTGAGTCAGGAAGTCTCTCTTAAATGAGAGTGCTTGACTCTAGCAAACACAGCCCATCTGAGAAAATGCTGATATCAATAACCCATGCTTAGCTCTATTCTTTTCTGTCTAGAATTACTTCCCAAGCTGTCTCAGGCTTTCTGTGGATGCAGTTGTCTATATGTAGGCACCATTTGTTGACTGTGGTACTGTGGAAGCTCCTTCCACTCCTTCAGCCAATCGCCTTCAAGATACCAGCCCATTTGGGGTGATTTCTTATACTATAAATGCAGCTGTAAAGCCTACATTCACTCACTTGCTTCTGGTTCTTGCTTCCAGATCCTAGACTCTGTTCCCGGTCCCCATTTGTGCAAAGGACTATGATCTAGGAATGTGATATATAAGTCTCTCCAAAATAAATAATCCTTTATTATACATAATTCTGAATTAGTGTTAGATTATTTTGTAACTTCTGCCATCATCTGATGCCCAAACGTGGGACCAGACCACACTTTTTGGGAATCAGTCCACCAGACGCATGATGCATTTGCATCGCTGAAGCAACCAACTTTGGCTAAGGCCTAGAATAACTGACAGATTACTTTTAAAGGCAAAATATTTTTCAAAACCATCTTACCCTGTCTTAGCAAGATTTGAAAGTTCTGCTTATCCATTTCTGGATACTATGTATTTTGTCAGTCGTTAAGGTATGGGCAGTTCCTCGCCCAGAGACTGGTTTTGCCAAAAAGAAGACAAGCTCCAAGTGAAGTGTCTTTGGTGCTCAACAATCTCTCAGGAATAGATTGGTGTTGTGTCTCACTACCACAAACTCTAAGTTAGATTAAATGTCTTTTTCTACAGCTCTTTGAAGAGGTTGAAGATTATTTATACAGAATGTAATCTCTATGTATCTAAAGAACCTGATCAGTCTAACTATAAATATGACAAACAGAGATGACTATTGATCTACAATTCTTAATACCTATCTAACTGAAAGACTAAGAGAAAAAACAACTGTACAATAAATGAGGACAATGACCTCCAAATGTAAACAATGTACAAGTATACATTGCAATATGGTAAATATATATATATATATATATATATACATCAACAATATAGAAGTATCATAATCAGAGGTACACGACAATATGTTAAATATATATATCAATACAATATATAAATACATAAAAATGTTTTAAACAGAGGTAGAAGCATGCATGCATACAATATCCAATATAATTTAACTTTGTATCCATATAAAATAATCTATGACAATGTAATTATCTATAAGCAATAACTCACAAATACCAATATATTATCCAATCATTCCCCCCCTTTTTTTTTAAAGATCCCTGAGCCTATAAAATTCCTCCCTCAACCCTCAACCATATACTCATTATAATCAAACACTAAATGATGTCCCTAAATCCGAGGACAAACTTTACTGGGAGAGGGGACATCATCCTGTAGAATTACTTCCAGCTGTCATGGGGGCGACATTCTTTCTAGGGGATCCAGTGAAAGTAAAATTTCAAGATCAATGTCTGGTAAAATTGCAAATATTCTCTGAGTATTTTGTGGAAGTTTGGCCAGAATGTTGTAAAAGATGTTCACCATTTCAGCTAACCAAGTTGGAACCATCTTATACAGCTGGTACTTGAAACAGGCCTTGTAGTACTGCTATCTGTATCATGACATCATATTAACTAGGTGTAGTTGTTGTTATGGGGCCCCATCTTCTTCCTGGAAACTTCAAATATTACTGCACGAAAAATTCATTGTTCATTTTGGATCCATTCATCAATAGGTGCTGATCTAGACCTTAAAGGCCTGATTATCTTTTTGCAGACTGTTTGCATTTTCAAAAGCCAGTGATCCAAGAATTAGTCGTCTAGCTTCTGGGTCTGTTACTCCTAATTTCAGAGCCTTAATTAATCTTTGCAAAAAGTCAGTATAGGGTTCTCCCTGTCCCTTCCTAACCCTGGTATATGAGTCCACTTTTTTTCTGATTCTGGTATCCTATCCCAGGCATTCAAGGCTGCTTTGTGGCATAGGGACAATAATTCTTCATCATAAGGAGTTTGGACCTCTGGATCAGCATATGCTCCTATGCCAATAATTTGATCCTGTGAAACCTCCACAGCTTTAGCTCTTCCTTGTTGTTCCATATGTTTGGATTCTTCTCTGAAATAAACTCCAAACATCAAGGAAGGTCCATCTTCCAACACCTCTGATGCCAACTGGGAGAAATCATGGGATATAGCCCTGACATTAGAAGCCCAAGTTCTTATCATTTCCTTAACAAATGTAGAGTGCAAGTCATAATTAATGATGGCTTGCTTAATTTCCTTTAGTTCATTAATTCCTACTGGTGTCCATCTAGTTTCTTTGGCTCCCTTTGAGCCTTTAGAAGTTGACACTTTGTCAGAATAAATTGCAGGGTATGTCTCTAAAACCCTGGGTAAACCAGTTCTGACAGCTGGTGGTGGCATTATATCCTGTCCTTGTATCTTCTCACCTGGTTTATTGGCTCCAATAATTTCCTCAATTATTTAAAATCTCTTAATCTTTGTCTCACATAAGGCCTGAATCTCCTGACCTGCAAAAGTTTCTAGTGATTTCTGTATGGTATTAATTTCCTGGTCCCCATTCTTTACCTGTGATTCCAAGGTTTTAATGTTTCCTTTCAAAGATAACATCTCCTCCTTGAACTGCCCCTGGATATCATGTAAGTTGCCATCCTGGAGTATATTCTGTCTGTTACCTTATGAAAACTCTGTAATAACTTCTGAAAGGAAAATTCAACAGCCTGGACCCTTTCAGGTAAGTTCCTAGTACTCTTAGATAAGGAGTCAATTTTGCCTATCATGGTATTAATCCCATCAATTAATGCCATATACTTCCATAATGATATAATATGAAGAAGGAAACTAAACCTAATGACCAGAAAATTGAGGTATCTCCATAGGCATATAGGCTTCTTGTGATTTCTTCCAAAGTGGCAGCAAAATAGTAGCGAGAGTCCCATTGAAAACAAAACCTGCCATTTTACCTGTTAGTCTGCAGATGGTGCTTTTTCTAAGTCACAACCGGAATCGATGGACCAGTGTCAGGATAGATCCTGTGGTACTTGAGAAGTAAGATGTACTCCAGTGGCTAATGAACAGCACGGCTCACCCTTGGTGCCAGCCCTGCTCTGACCTGATACAGGGGGTCATGACACAGCCACTGCAAGAACGGCATACTGCCCGCCCAGCGTCCCTATGCTGTTCTGTTGGGACAAAGGTCACAGTGCAAACGCAAATGCTGTGGTGGGTATTTCAAATAGCAGTTCTGTCGAATGTACCAACGGCTTGCGCTCTGACTCCTGCTGCCCAAGCGCTGCACATAAAACCTGTTCAGACTGTCCAGGCCCATGGATCCCAGGAGGTGTGGAGTTTCCATGGCTGAGGGAGGGCTTGTTTCAAGCCAAGCTGGTCAAGCTGAGCTGGAGGCAGGCAGCTGAGCCGGAGGCAGGCAGCTGAGCTGGGGGATGGGGATAGGGTGGGGGGTGGTTCTAAAACTGAATGTTAGGTGCCAGATAAAGTACAAAACAATCCCATACCAGTTTGGATTCAAAGGGTTATTTATTTGAGGGAAAAAAACTTACAGAACACCGTCCTACACAAAAGCCAGGAAAGGAGTCTAGTCGCTGGAGCAAGAGAGCGAGCGGAGGGCTGATGCTGCTTTTTAAAGAGAAAGAGACCACGCCCCAGTGGGCTGGTATCTCAGCGGCTATTGGCCGAAGGAGCGGAAGGAGCTTCCACAGCATCTGATTGTGAATTTTGAGTTTAAAACACCCTTATTGTTCACTTACCAAAGTTCACAGTCTGTGTCTAATGGTTCAGACACAGTTTTTCTTCATTCCCTTGCTTTCACCTTTGGGAAGCTGCCTTCATATATTATAATTGTTTAGAGAACTGTTCCTCTTTCAGATTAAACTTTAGGTCTGTATGGTATACTTCCTAATATAGTGTAGTACTGCACACCCTTTATAAGAGCAATTTCATGCAACTCTTTATGTCATCAGTGTATCAGCTGTCATGTCTGTTAGATTGACAGCTCCAGGACCATTCCTGTTTATAGATGTACAAGTCATCCTCAGCTTCCATGGTAGAATGGCTTTAGAATCTCCTTGTTGCCTATATTTGGGTAAGCTGAGGAAAGTTTTCTGTATAATCCCTCATTCCTTTTTCTGTCTTCAGAAAGAACATCACTGGTCAGCTTAGTTTACTTCTCCCTCTTTTTTATTATGCTTATTCTTATAGTAAGAAGTAAAGATGAGAAAAAGTCTAGTCTCCTAGGGTTGAAATGGGCCAGGCAATATTGAAATAAACCAAAGCGCTAGCTTTCACTTGTAAAAATTTAGGGTCATTAACAGATTTTTTAAAGTTACTACAGCAAAAAACTTGAAATTTAATGGAATGAAATTATTGTGTGTATATATATAAAATAGTAGCCATGCAGGGACTTAAATTACTTAAAAGAGCTTCCAAGGAATTTCTACATAACACACAGTGTAAATAATTTGGTAAAATGATTAATTCTTTGTTCTAAGTGAATATTGGCATGTTTACTGATTCTACAATAATATGATTGCTACCTGTTAGAATTAGGTTGCTTTTCTCCATTGAAGCTGATTATGGTCAGAATAGCCACGAAAAAGACAGATGCCTAGAGACAGCTAAGAAGCTCTTCCTAAATAAATTAAAACTAGATTATTGTCAAGAAAGAATGCATTCTTGATCAAAAACATCAATAAACTTCTCTACTAATGCATAAATCAGTGGGATTGCAAGGAAAGGAAAAGGGCAGAATGGGAGAAAATGTGCACAATATATCCAATTAAGGTAGAACTTATGTGTAAATTCTAAATAACTCTGGAAAAATCAGCACTGAATACACTATGTAAGGACAAAGTATTTGAACTGACATCTCACCAAAGAAAATAAAAACTGCAAGAGAATGTTAGAGGTGTAACTCAGTGATAGAGACTTGATCAGAAAACAATAGGCCTTGGATTAAATTCCCAATATCAAAAATTAATAAAATAAAATAATATAATTCTAGGTAATTGCTACTCAGTGAGAGACAGTAAGTTTCATTTATTACAATAAGACATAGGGCATCAACTACATTATGGACCAGGCCACATGCCTGGAAAAATTAACCAACAGAAACAGAACCACACAGTTGTGATGGCTAATCTTACCTGTCAGCTTGAGCACATGTGGAATCAGCTAAAACCCAAGCATCTTGGGACACCCGTGAAGGATTTTCTTGATGGGATAAATTGAGGTGAGAAGACCCTTTCTAAATACCAGTCACGCCATTTCATGGCAGCCTACCTCAAATAACCACTGGAAACTGGTTTTTCAGTCAGGAGACATGGTTGAACTACTCTGAGCCTCAAAGCCACTCTAATGAATCTCATACATACATGCATACATACATTTACACACAAATAGACACACATATGCATGTATGTGTGTTAGTATAAAATTAGTTATTTTTATTTAAAGAGCCCTGATGAATGCAATATTTTTTCTTTCTTTGTTTTTTAGGGGTTTTGTTATTGTATGTCCGGCATCTTGAGGGGTGCTTTTTTTTGTTTGGGAGTTATTGTTTCTTTTGCTTTGCTTTGAGAGAAAGAAAATATGAAACTGAGTGGGTAGGGAATTGGGAAATAATATGGGAAGAGTTGAGGGAGCGGTGAATATGATCAAAATATCCTCTACAAAATCAAATAATTAATATATTTTAAAAGAAAACACTTCCAAGTTGCACTCAGCACTCAAATTCAAAATATATATATTATCCAGGGTTCTTCAGATAATTAAACTAGTTTAAAGGCTGTTACTTAAATCAATTTTTAACTCAAGGAGATATGATATCTTCATTATATTTAGGTCTTAACGTATTTAGAACAAACCAACTCAAATCAAGCAAGACTTGTGATTTATTCTGAGTCTCAGAATATGAATGTTAATCTCATCTAAAACTATTCTCATAGAAAAATTTATAAGAGCAATTTAATAGCTCCATCAAATTTAACATACATTTGCAAGTCACATCCACTTTTCAGGAAATAATTCTATAATGGAATGGTTCTGCATCATACAAGGAATGAGGAGAAAGCAGCAGATTCTACCTGAAAAAATATTATGCAAGGCCTACTTGTATGCTTTTGATTTAGGAAAAAAGTCAATGCACAAAACATAAAAAGAGTACCTAAGACATAGGCAGTATTGCTCAATTCATAGTATTAGGCATTAAACTTTGAATAATTAAAATCATTTACTACAAACTGAGTCTTTCTGGCATATTTGCTGTGAGGAAGCAGTCCAATATTCAACATACATCTAACAGAGACCTGCCACATGCAAGTACAAATCTTTCATTATACATACATCTCAGAGTATAAGTTACTATTGTCATCAATGTTTATCATATTGTATAACAAATAAAAAAATGAAATATCTTTTAATGACAAGAAACTCTCTCTAGACAGCAACTTGTTATCTTTAAACATTTGGCTTTGATATTAATTCCTAGCCTGCCCATATTGTACTTGGAAGCTTTCATGAGAATAAAATACATTGCCTAAATGTCAGAAAATGAGATGTTTTGCTTAATTCATATTGAAAAGGTTCTGTTTTCATCTAATCCAATTGGGACATTATTTCCTGGAATATCATTCATGATTTGTCATGTCTCTATTAAAAGCTGTGGATGGCATGTGGTATTAATTTTTATAAGAAAATTGTGCTCAAGAAATAAATGCGAGCAACCTTAGTAACACAGAAGAAATGCCTGGTCACTATGCAACATTTTAGAGTGTGTTTTATAATTGCTTAAACTGAAGAAAAAATCGGCAGGAAAAAAACAGGCATTAGACCATTGAGAAAAATGAAAAAGTTTGCTTACAATCATAGGGTACAAGAAAAAAATGGTAAGGATATAAAAAAGTGTTAAATTGCTCAGTAACTATATACATTTGTTAACAATTTGCAGCTGGATCCGCCTATGGCTCACTTCTTGTGTCCTATAGAAGAAATCAGTGAGATTTTAGCAAATCAACTTCAATAGATGTGCAAAGTGTTTCACCCCATGGAGGTGTTTAAGGTGTCATGGTTTATTAATTACAAATGGTGAAGAGAAGGCATGAAGTGTAGTACTACATATGGAGGACTGTAGAAACTGCCTCAAACTTAGTTTTGTTCTTTGTCCTTATTATTATTGTTTTTCCTATTTACTTTATACATCAACCCTACACTCTTATTATTGCCCAAATGTTACTTAAAATACAATTAAGACTCAGTAGAGCTCAGAAACTCAGAGTTTAGTAGCAGAACCAAACAAACCATGACCCAAGCCTGCACTGGGTTTCTCCAGAACACCTCTTGGTTAGGAATATGCTTTACATTATTGTTCAAAGACTAAAACCTAAAAGTGCATTTTACCCAAAAGATAGAAAAAAACTTTCATCCTCCAATATAGCTTTCTATTGATCAATATTGATAATACAGATCAATATAATATATGATAATTAGACTATATATAGAATTAGTGTATATATAGAATTAGTCTCTCTATATAGATAATTATTCCATATATAGTCACTCTATATATGTATATTAATCTAATCTAATATATGATAATTAGTCTATAGTCTTTAGCTTTAGCTCTTTCAATATCTGTACACATATATGACTGATGTCATCTCTGCTGTTCCATAATGTGTGGGAAAAGATAGCTTAACATTGGAGGTTTAAAAACCATAATTAGAATTCTAACACTGAACTACCAATTTACATGGTAAGTAGAGAAAGACAAGATCTCCTGAGTAAATTGCAAGCTTTGGGATCACGGGAGAGGGTAGAAAGGGCAGAAGAGAAAGGGAGGGGAGTGGAGAAAATATATAGCTCAATAAAAAACAATGAAAAAATAAAAACAAAACAAAAAGAAGGAAAAAGAAAAAAAACCGAGAATGACCCAACACTTACATCTGTATAAAGTCTGCATTACATGGATCCTATAGAGCACAGATTTGTACACAATATTTTTGATAGACCTGCCAGGATACATTAGCTACAAAGCACTTGTCAGGACTGACCTACTGACCTAAGTAGTGACTTGACTCAACATTATCCATCTGGAAGCTGAAATGTGCCTGCCAAATACAATGGTCAGAGTTTTGGCAAGGTTGAAATGAGCTGTTCTTTCAAATGGAGCCTTGCTAACAGGTTCATTTGCCTCCTAGGACTACTACTTGAATGTCTCAGTAATGTCATGCTTAGTGGGGTGGAAAATACATAGACTTTGGAGCTTTAAACACTAGAGTTTGAATTGATTTGATCACCTAATAGTTTGTCAATTACAATGCCTTCTTTAGGTTCAGATTCTATTAAATGTATGAAGTGGGAACAATGATTTGTCTCTGACTGAGTTGTTTTAAGCTTTAGAAATAGCACCCTCTGATACAAGGATGAAATGTTTACTGAGTTTCACAGTTGCTCAGCAATATATAAAGTGTTTTTTATTTTCAAAATTATCTACATTGAAAACAGACTGCCTTCCCTACATACTATTATTATCCCAGCTGTAAGGATGAAATATAAAGTTTAGGGCAATGCAATCGCTTACATTTGGTAAAATTCTATGTCTGGAGTGTTAGCATTCCCTCCCAATTGTTTAGATTCACATGACTGAAAACCAAAGAGACCTTATACTTGAAATCAGAATAAAATGTTCAAAAAGGAAGGTAGCGGTTATCTGATAGGAAACTGGCTTGTTTCTTGACCCACTTTGACGTTACCATGCTCAACTACTATGAGTCTATGTCTAACATGAATACTTTGTTGAATACTTTGTTGGGAATTTCCAGACTTCCAAGTACTGTTGTTTACCTAGATTCAACCTCTATCTATTAGGACAGTGATGCCAATTGGCACAAAGACTTTGCCTTCACATCATCTTTCCAGTACCTGTGGCGAGACAATAGCTATACTCCTCAACTTTACTAAATATTTTATATTAATGAAAGACACAGCAACAGGCTATTTTAAGACAATATTAATTTAAGTATTGTCTTAAAATATGTTTGTTAATAAACTAGGCAAATAAAAAATTAGCCATGTCAATAAAAAATGCCAACAAATTATGCAGGATTGGTTTGCTAATCTAAATAAGAGAAGCTGATATAGTAAAACATGTAACTGTTAACACTCATGTAATCAACTCTAAGATCATTCATCATCAAATACACATGTAAAAGGCAAATGATCTTTATTTTAGATAATTCAGTGGATACTACTCAAATAATGACAGGATCAGTGCTGAGAAAATAGAAAAAGATTAAAGACATTTTCTAGGCTCTGAACACATAATTGACATAAATTCTAGTATTAAATAATATATTAAATGTAATTTTGCTTTTCCACCTAGCTAAAGCACTATTCAAGTGGAAACAATTTTGCTTCAATCCCAGATATTAAATGTACAGGACATTTATTCTTAAATATCAGTGTGGTTTTTACTCATTAGTATGTCTGAAAAGTATAGGTAGTGGTCTCTTGTTATATTCACTCATTAGTTTATCTATTGAGAGATGAACATGTTGTGTAGCCAAGATTAGTACCAACCATATTAGTCCCAATTCATAGTGCTTGAACTGAAGTTATGTGTCATCATTTCTAGAAGTGAATGGATTTTATGTTAGTCCACACTGTTGTCACTGGAGTGAGGTTTTACTCCATATACTGTGGAGTATGAGGTCCCCAAGGAAGGGAAGTTGGAATGGAGGATGAAAAGAATAAGGAGGATTGGAGAATGAAAATTAGGAACAGTGGAGAATCAGAAGAGTGGAGGATGATAATATAGAGGAGTGGAGGATGAGAATCAGGGGGAGTGGAGGGTGAGAATCAGGAGTGGAGGATGAGAATCAAGAGGAATGGAGGATGAAAATCAGAGGAGGGGAAGACGAGAATCAGGAGTGGAGGATGAGAATCAAGAGGAATGGAGGATGAGAATCAGGAGTGGAGGATGAGAATCAGGAGCGGAGGCTGACAAGCAGAGGAGTGGAGAATGACGGTTTCGGGGCATGGAGGATGAGAATCAGGATGAGTGGAGGATGAGAATGAGGAAGGATTGACAAACATGCAGTGATTGCAACACTACAGAGGGTTTATCTTGGTTGCTGCTACCAGAAATGACACATAGTTCATTGTTTCTGAGATCTGAAGTTTAATTAAAATCTCTTATCTGTAATAGTGTATGAAATGAACTTTATGCTCACATAAGGGTGTGAAATAATAAGTAATCATCCAAGAAATTGAATTCTCCGTGGTGAAGTAAAAATGGTCATTAAAGTTATAATATGTACCTGAGATCTAAATCAAATTTACAGGGAAACATTTTCTTTTTCTTTTCTCCACCCCTCATCATTTCACCATGAAACATTCATACAACAGACAAGGTAGAAGGTTCTCTCAAAGTGACCTGGCTATTGAGTGAAGGGAAACATCTTGTCCATGTTTTCTAAGTAATTTCTCCATCACATGCCATTAAGTATGTCAAGGATACCATAATTACTTTCAAATCTCCAGAATGCTGCAATCCTTTAACCCACCACTGCCCTCTTTCCCTGAAGCTCTTGAATAACTCCCCAGAGCATGTTCTGACAGTGTCTTCTTGATGTGCATTTCATGCTCTCTTGTCTTGACAATTTTAACAACATGAAAATGGGCCTACCTAATTCTTCTTTTTCTCTTTAGTCCAGTGAAGGCACTTTAATCACTCAGGAAAATCTGGACCTTAAAGGAAAATGGGGCACTTCCAGGGGAATATGGTAAAATCAATCTTAGGCAGAAAGAACAATATTTGGAACCATAAAGTTCCTTCAAAATAGATAGTTCCTGACTTGCAACTCTAATCAGATACTTTTCCTCATTTGCAACTCCCAGCATATTGTAATTACCAAACAAATTGTCACAGTTTATCAGTGTTCTCTTCAAGAGTCCCCATAACATTGTCTGGTTTGTCTTTTGAGCCATTTTCTCTACTGTTTCTTCCAGAGCAATTATCTATATGCTGATTTGACTAATATTTACATTTGTTTTTCATAATGTTTACTCTTATTTTGAAGGCTTTAAGAGATCAGTATGTGAATAGCAAAGTAAAAGAATGATTCACCGACCTGTTACATGCACTGTAAATCAAAATGAAAAATATTGATTAGATAAATTCATATTTTTATAGATGTGAATTATGTCAATGTGGATAGCAGCTGGTTTTACTTTTCCAAAACTGAAGGTTAAAATCGCATGTACATATAGAATATAAAACAAAATGTTAGGAATTAAGAAGTGGAGTCTTTTGAAACATGATTAAATTATGAAGGTATCATGCTCATACATGAGCTGAGTGACCTTTATAAAAGGTGTTGAAGGGACATGTCTTATCTCTCCTGCCTGTGAGAAAAGTAAAGAATCTCTTATAAAAAGAGAAGAAATTCAATCTAGTAACTTGATCTTAGACTTCTTATATAAAAAGAGCTAGCAGTAAATAGTTTATTGCAGAAACTTTGCCCAACTGACTACTTCCCAAAATAGTACTTGGTACCAAAAATAAGCTGTTTTTATAACAGAGTCTTAAAATTATGGAAATAGCTTTGGAATTGGGTTGTGGGAAGAGTTGGAAAGGTTTGGAGGTGAATGTTTGAAAAGTCGGTCTCATTATTATTTATATACAGGGATGATTCTAATAAAAGAAGAGAACTCTGGACAGCTTCGATTTGCATAGCAGCTGTTTACAATTGTATGGAATGCTGATAGAAATATGGATAAGAAAGACATTTATCAGGAATCTTCAGAAGGAAATAAAGAATGCATGATTGAAAACTAGAGGTGAATCCATCCTTGTCATAAAATGGCAAGACTGGATTACTTCATGTGTGTCGTGTTTTTGCAAGAAAAGTAAGAAATGGAAGTAACAAAATACGGTGTTTTTCAAAACAAATATGTAACGGAACGTGTGAAGATATGGAATAGCTTGGTTACTGATTATAACAAAATGAAAGTAGAAAAAGGGCTCACATAGAAACCCTAATTATTTGTAAAATCTCCAACTAGAAGTGTTAGTACAGATTTTTAAATAGCTACTCAGAGGAGAACACGAAGGACCCTCGGGTGACCCTTAAGAAGATCAACACAGAAGAGGAGAAGGCTCAGGCTCCTCATCAGGACAATGAGAACATGATCCAGTGTGCCTTTCAGTGTTTTTTTTTTTTTTTTTTTCTGAAGTGTTTACCCTCTAGACATCAGAAATTCAGGATTTGAACAGTTTCAGGACTCAGTCCTTGTCTCCTCAAAGTCCATTCACATTCAAAAGGAACTCAGATTGAATCTCTGAAAGATACAGAGAGTAGAAGGGATGTGAACAATGAAAGAATTTTACCTTGATCCTAGATTTCAAAGAAAGTAGTGGCAGACCTGGGAGGCTAGGCAGAGATCACAGGTAGAGACACCATGCATTGAGCTTGCATATACTCAGCAACTTGGACCTAACTATAGTGGTGAGGGAATGAAGAAAATACAAACACATGGAAACAGACTGGGCTCTCTGATGAAGAAACTGTAGCACCCAAGAAACTCAGCATATATATGACACACACTTAAACAGAGTCAGGAATATTGCATACAAATGAAAAGGAAGGATGACTGTATGGTATATACAGCTGAATGAAGGAGGCAGGATTAGCTAATCTCAGTGGGAACAGTCTCTTACAAGAATGGTCTTCAGGGCATAGATATCCTGCAGGGAGTAAGTTACAGTGGATATTTTGTCACATACTGTCAACACCGACAGACAGACCAGGGGATGGGTTTGCCATTTTCTTAAGTTAAGGTCTTCGAAATGCTCAAGGACACATGCCAACAGCACACATTCTCATAAAACTTCACTCATTTTGGTATTCTCTTCTCCGCACACCACTGAAAATAGAAGCATTGTTTTTTTCAGTTCCTTTCTGATATTAGGAGAAGTGAACACTCCAAAAGTTCAATATGGAAGATTCACAGTTACAAGACACAACCTGGTAAACTGGCTTTTTGGATACTCAGTCTCACTGTATGTGCCTAGATGTGAAATTTCTAATGTCTTGGGCACATACACACACACACACACACACACACACACACACACACACACACACACACACACTACTCTCACATGCATACTCACAATTTAAAAAATAAAATAAATCTTATAATAAGATGAGGACTGCAAGGAGTTATTAAGATACTATAAAGGTTCCAAGTTCATGGATACCCTGTGCCCTGAGATGGAAGGTGCCACCTCCCTCTTTCTCAGCAGGTGGAGACAGAGCAACAGGTTGCCATCTTAGGAGCAGAGAACAGGTCACCACTGGAAATCTGCAGAGTGCTTTGATTTGAACTTCCCAGAGTTCAGAACTGTAAGAACTGAGCTATTGCTTTAAGCATTTTATTTTAGTGACGGGGTGATGAGGGACACATGACGCCACATTACTATTAGGTCATTTTCCTCCTTTCTTCTTACTTAGCAAACCTAGAATACCACTGAATATTTCAAATAACCTAATTTAAAACCGAGTTTATTCTTTGGTTTATAATTTTCAATATTGTTGAAGTTTTCATTGATTTTTTTTTCTGTTTATCTGGGTGCTTTAATTTTAATTGTACATGTTTTCTTAATAAGTAACTTGGGAAGTTAGATTTGTCACTAATACCATTTTCAAATTTTCATGAATCTTGATTTGGTGCTGTAACTGCTATTCGCCATTTTATCCACAGATCAGAAAATTATGTTTAATATTTATTTTGAGTAAAATAAGTTTGAAATTTCTTATTATTTCTGATTGACAAATTACTTGTTTTGTCATTGTGGTTGTTGTTTTTCTCTTTTTTTCAATTTATAGAAATTTGTAGGTTTTCTCTATTCTCAGACGGAATTAAGTCATTTGATTTTATATTGGTTTGAGACTATAATATGCATGATTTATTTACTTTTCAAACTTTTAAGATGAGCTTTTTTTCTTATGTGAGTATGTACATATGTGTGTGAGTGATGTGTGTATGCTATATGAACACATATGTATGTATGCATGCTTATACATGTGTATGGAGACCATTGGAAAATGGAAGATGTTGTGCATCCTTCCATGGCACTTTGCCTAGACATACTTGCACACTGTGGCATGTTCTAAGTCATTATTCTCTTAAGAGAAGGTTTCTCACTGCACCTGCAGTTGTGATGGCCAGAATCTCCAATGTTCCAGCAGTTACTGTGTCTCACAAGACTAGGATTGCTGGTGTGTGCACATAGCTATGCTTGGCTTTTTGTGTGGGTGCTAGAATCTGAACTCAGGTAATTATATGTTTGTGAAGATAGGATATGTTTATCCATTCAGCCATTTTTACACTTTCCCAAATGTGTTTTATGACACAGAATGTATTCTTTTCTAGAAAACAGCCTATGCTGTTGCTAAATGGAGTATTATATGAATGTCAATTAGATCAAGTTGAATAATAGTTCAGTTTAGGTCAGCAAATTAATACGATTTTATGCCTCCTTGATGTATCTGTTACGTAAAGATAGATGTTGAATCTTCAGTTGTAGCTGAAAATACGTGTTTATCAATGCAATCTTACAAATATATAACTATTGTCATTTAATACCCTGTTGTTAGGCACACATACAAAAGGATTATTTTGTTCATTGGAGAACTGATTCCTTTATGATATTTATGATCACCTTTATCTCAATTTTTTTCTTACCCAAAGCTATGTTTTCCTAACTTTAACATAGAACTATAGCATTGCTTTATTTGCTGTAAACATAGAAAATTATTTTCATCAATTACTTTTAGCCTGCATGACTCTATGCAACTAAAATATCTTTTCTGTGTACCACACATAATTATTGAGATATTTTTTCATACGCCCATACACTTCATTAATTGGAAATTGGTCTTGCTACCTTGTCCAAGCTGTTTCTGAATGTAGCAATCCTCCTGTCTTGGCCTTCCAAGTTCTGTAAGTATAGGTGGGTGTCACCGTATGCAGCTTTAATTACTAATCTCTATTATCATTTAAAAGTTATTTATTTGGCACAGACTAATATCTGTACTGTTTCACTTTTGCATTAATAGTATTAGCTCTCTTATTTTTCCTTTTCTCTTTCTCCAATTGAACTGTTTGTAATGTTTCCTTCTTTATTTCCTTTCCTAATATGTAGAATAAACTTATTGTTTGTTTGTTTATAGACACAGTATAATGCAGACCAGCTAGTTTTATAACCCACATACTTCCCCTAACTCAATTTCAAAACTGCTTAAGATACAGTGGTATAGTAATGTGTAGCATAATATACTTTACAGTGTTTCCCTCTGAGTTTTAAATTTAAGTTTTTACTAATCTGTTTCTGTTTTCAAAAACTGAACATGTTTTGTAGTCCTCAGTATTCTTGTGTTCACTCTCAAGGTTTTCCTTGATACTTTATGGCTACACTGTCATTCATTTTACTTCCCTGTGGTCTAGAATTGTACAGTGCATTGCTACTGTGAACCCAGGCCATTCTTTATCTTACAGCTAAATTAACAATTTAAAAATGGGGCCAGAGAGATGGCTCAGTGTTTAAGAGCACTGGATGTTCTTCTGTACCACTCAGGTTTGATTGACAGCACTCACATGGTGCAGGCATCTATAACTTCATTTAGATGGTGTATTACCCACTTTCAGCCTCTGTGAGTATAGTACAAGTGATACCAGATATGTATGCAGGCAAGACAATCACACACACAAGATGAGACAAAAACTCATTATTCCTTCTCCAATGTTTTCCCACTTTATGCATAAACTAAAATTTCTGAACTATATTTCCCAACCCTGAAGAATTCTCCTTAAAATCACTTGCTGAATATGTCTGTTGTTGATGGATTACATCTACTTTTGAATATTTTATTTTGATGCTGTATTTTTCTCAGTACTTTAATATTATCCTGAATTCTCTTCTTGTTTACACAGTGACTATAGAGAAAATTAGAGTAATTTTTTAGTAGTTAAGCTAGCTTCCCCCATCACCGTAGCTTCTTTTAAATCTTATTGCTTATTTCAGGTGCTCTGTAGACTGGATATGATATTTCTCCACATGCATGTAGCTTTGCTGTTTAGTATTTTTCCTATATGTTATTTTCAGAAGTTCCTGAATATTTACTTTATATATTAATTAATTTTAAGTGTCCTAGGCATATATTTCACCTGCCCCATTTTTTATTTTTCCAAATGAATTCATATTGTAATGATATGATAAAATTTAAATATTAATAATAATTTTGATATATATAACTATATATATATATAATTGTTGTATAGTTTTGGCACATTTTCTGAGTTTTACATGTTTTTTCTTCATAAATCATTATTGTGTTTTAGTTTTGGAGCTGATATGTATTTAAATTCACTTATCCCTCAAATGTCCATCCTCCTGAAAAATCACCAAGGCAGATCCTTCCTTTCTGCTGTGGTGTCTTTCATGTCTACCCCTTCAATGTGCATATTCTGTAGCATTCCCATCCTGCTGATCACAACTAACCATCTGCTCCTGCATGCTGTCTCTGTTTCCATTAGATCTCAGAATGTATTACTCATAGTTTTTTAAAATTCTCTATCTGATCCTTGGACTCTCTGTCATTTCTGAGTTTGGATCTGATGTTTATTTTGCTGGGACAAACTGTTTTTTTTTTTCCTTTGACCTTTGGATTGGAACATCTTTACCCCAGCACCAGTGTCAGATTCTCACCAAGTTGTTATCTCTCACTTCCATGTTTTCCCATACCATAAACACATAAATATCCATGTATTGTTTTCTATTTCACAGACATTCATTTTAAGGTATTATTATCAAGCTCATCTCTAAGGCTATTCTGTACAACAATTTTATTCTGCTCTTTATAACATAAAATGAGACCATAATCTTATATCTAGAGTTTTTCCAAAGTCGTCTCTAGAATCTCTAATCCTTTTTGAGGAACTATTAGTTCTTCCCCAATTCCAGTTCTAGGAGAACTCCCTTTAATCCCTATACTAAGAATTCCCATCTTTTTCTTCACTTAGATTCCCTAAAATACTCTTACAGGGACTGGTTGACCTATCCTGTTGAAATCTCCTCTAAGTAAATACAACCCAGTATAAAGTGATGTTTGTAGTTTGAACAATTGAAGTTTGAAGAAGGTTATGGCTTGAACTTTTTATTTCTGGATTAATAATTTTCTGTTTAAAACTGTGACATGGTATTAGAGCAAATAATGCAAGTCCATGTTACTATTAAAGCAGAAATACATGAGAGAATTTAGGATTGATGGGAGAGGTGACTTAAGAAAATAAAAACATGGTTGGATGCAAATGAAGTTGCATAATAGCCATCATGAGATAAATATGAGTTTTGTTTGTAATTTTAGAATTGTGTATAATGATACCATAGCCTAAAATAATAATGTTTTTTAAGTTTCATTGCTTCTTTTAACAAACCTGATTCAGCATTGTTATTACATTTGATCATATCCATTCACAGAATACCAATTATTGACTGAACCCATAGTTTCTACATCAGTGTGTCTAGAAAAGTGTCAATGTCTAGCAGTACTGGCAGCAGGTAGAATGGATAGTAAGTTAAGAATCTATTTGAGTAATTAACACCATAAGATTTATCTGATATGTTTCTCAGAGGTTACTCTTAAATATGACATTGTGTCATTGCATAGAAATAAAAATGGTGTGTATATAGTAGTTATTCAATGAATATCAATTTTCTGGAAAGTGTACTTGAAACCATGATTATTACAGCTGTTCAGTTCTAATATAACAGTGTTTCTATAATTTGTCCAAATTACTCAAACTTTTCACATTTCAAATTTGAATCTTTTATTTTTTATTGATTTTAAGCTACTGTTTTTGACGTCTTGTGTATTAGTATCATACTTATATAGATACATAATCAAGTGAACACTATCTTAATCATTAAAGAGAGAAAGTCAAAATTCCCTTGATGTATTTACAATTAAATATTAGAGTATAGTACCTGGCCATCACCACTTAATGTTCTTTTGACCTTAACCAAAACTCAACCAATTTTAAAATTTAAATCATAACCTGAACAATTGGGACACCCTCTACACATGTATACTGGATCATCATTTTTATCTCTTTTCTTTTTTAATTTTTGTACCCTTATACTTGCCTATGGACTTTACAGGGCAGAAGTCAATGTTCTTCATATACCTTTTTATTGTCTTTTATAAGTGCATGGAGGAAAATTACTGGCATTTCTTTTTAAAGTAGGGACATCACTATCCATTTATTTTAGATATGTTACCACAAAAGATTTATTTTCTGCTTGTCACTGCTCTGGATTGGAAAAAAAACCACAATTAGTGAAAGAGAGAAATCTGTGCAGTAGGCTTTTCACACTTTACAAATGGTTACAAAGTGATAATTAACAATGTGCTAAATACTAGGTGATAATGCTCAACAGAATAAGGTGAAAATTAATTGTCTGAGATAAGATATCACTAGAATAGTTCATTTCCTTAAAAGCACTGAAGCAGACAAAAACTGACATTTTCTTATTTTGAGGAGGATAGTACACTATCATCAACTCAATTGAATTGAACCACTCCTAGTCATTAGCATCATCTTTCATTCATGCTTCTGTTCATTCAACAAACAGTTATTGAATAACAGCACTATGCCTGGTGTGTTGATAGATGCTGCAGATAAAACAGCAAAATAAAAGTAGACCATTTCTGTTTCCATGATTTGTAGCCATCTATGTCATTGCCACTACCTTTAATATCACTAGTTTCCTCATAATCCCACCATCATCTTTTTGTCATCACAATTAGACCGAGAGAATTCTGTACTAACTGGAGAAGCACAGTGAAGAGAAAGATTAAAATACTACATATGTAATGCATCTATGTCTTCAAATCATTCTGACCTTTAGAGTGTAAGTTTAAAATACTAGGGGCAAAAATCTTCTCTTCTTTTCCCTTTTAAATAAGACAAAAGTGCAGGTTGCTTCCTATCATTTAACCTTCTCAGGTGCTACACAATTGCAGCATATTT
>PVIU01026619.1:0-21746 GCA_004026605.1 Ondatra zibethicus | reverse complement strand
TAGGTTGTTTCCAGGTTCTGGCTATTACAAATAATGCTGCTATGAACATAGTTGCACAAATGCTTTTGTAGTATGATTGGGCATCATTTGGGTATATTCCCAAGAGTGGTATTGCTGGATCCTGAGGTAGGTTGATTCCCAATTTCCTGAGAAACCGCCACACTGATTTCCAAAGTGGTTGCACAAGTTTGCATTCCCACCAGCAATGGATGAGAGTTCCCCTTACTCCACATCCTCTCCAGCATAGGCTATCATTGATGTTTTTGATTTTAGCCATTCTGACAGGTGTAAGATGGTATCTTAAAGTTGTTTTGATTTGCATTTGCCTGATGGCTAAGGAAGTTGAACATGACCTTAAGTATCTTTTGGCCATTTGAACTTCTTCTCAACAGAATTTTTGTGATGACAGTTACTAAAAGTAACAAATTTGTCTAACAAAAGTAACAAAAAGTTAATATCTTAACTGTTGGGATGTACAGTAAACATAGAACAGCCAGGGTGTTTTGTAGTCCATATGCATCAAGAAATTCAAACTAGTTCATTGATCCTTAGATTTTCAGATGTAATTTTTCTTCAACACTGTTCCACATAGATTGACAAGCATCCATCTCAATATTTCAGCTAATAAAAATAGATTGATTTGAGAAAGAATGGTGGCTCAGATCTGGAAGGTTTACTATCTATTCATTTATTTATTTATTGTACTTTTAGATTCTCTCTTCATTCAGTGTCTTTTTTTCTTTACACTGGGAAAATGTTCTCCAAAGTTGTATACGGCAGACTTTAAATGCAGGAGGGTACAGGACTCTGGGGAATGTAGATTACAGACTACTAGGTTGACAATACCTTATACCACACCATGCACCTGTATTATTTAAGGCCTCTAGATGTGTTACTCTTGAGAGTTTGCTGCTGTTCAGGTTCCTCGTTTTCAGTGTGTGTTTACGTGTGTGTGTGTGTGTGTGTGTGTGTGTGTGTGTGTGTGTGTATGTGTGTGTGTGTATATTACTCAGAATCACCTTCTACTCTGTATTTTCTTTTTCTGGATTGTTTGACCCCTCCTACACATTTAGTGTGTAGAATGTATAGAATCTTTGGTTTTACATTTATATAGCAGTATTTATCTGTCATCTCTGATCTACTTACTCAGTTTGCTCTGTATCCTGGAGATGTAAGCTATAAGGGCCGCTGGCAAGATCTATGTCATTTTTTGGCACACAACTGGCTTAAATTGTGTGAGACACTAGCAAGATACAAGAGGAGAAAAAGAAAAATCAAGATTTTAATTTACTGACTTTTCTAATACTAGATAGCATATGCTCACCATGTTTTTCCTGATAGAAAAACTGCTTCTGAAGGTGACTGTATCTATAGTGCCAACCTTACCCTCTGATATCCAACTTACTTTTGTAAACGTATTCTGTCAATATTTTTCTTATGAACTTAAATAAAGTGTTTTTTCAAAAGACTATTTTATTAAATACCTGATGCTATTATAATTCTATTATCTTGGATGAACTTTTGAAACATTTGATGGCTACCTATAAAGTAATCTCAGAAAAATGAAAGAGTTGATTGTGGATAGCTGTGTTGAATATGACTCTCTTTTGAATACACAGAGGAAACAAAAGTGGTATAATTATATTAAGGGATAAACAACAAAATGTTTTTTATTTCTATGAAATGTGAAGCTGTTCGAATATCATTTACCCAAAAAAATCCCACTATTTGTTTCATACTTTCATCAGAAAAGGGTCTTACACTTGAATGAAAGGAGTTGAAACAAATATGAGATGGGATAAGGAAGTTTTGGGGTCCAGTCTAGACTGGTTCATACATTCCAGGTTAGGAGAAACTATGTAGGAGAAACAGAGATACAAAAGAAATACAGAGACATAGGGAAAAAATAGGAGGATAATCAGTGAATGTTGAATCCTGAATAAACCCATGTTTATTTTCCATATGATTATATACTCCAATCCAAAAGGAGGAAACAAAGAACAGCTTTAAAAGACACAAAGGACAACCAGGACAATAGTTGCTTCAATTCTTGAGACATGAAGCCACTATTTCCTGAGTTAAGCATTTGGATGTTTTGGGTAGGATATGCAGTGAATACAAATTAGATCAAATATCCTGTAGACAGCCACTCCCTGGGTCAAACCTCTTGTTTTTAAATAAAGGAGCAGGAATAGGATTGAATTCTCTGAACTTTGATCAGTGTACCAAGTAACCACACCAAAGGTCAAGACATCTTCTTTGTAGCCACACCTAAAGTCAGATCTGTTGTCAATAACTTTGAAGAGCAAGAGTAGGCTCAAACTCTCTGACCTTTAGCCAAGGTGGAGCGGACCACATCTGTGGGCCCCCAAAGAGAAGCTGGAAATTAAAAGATGTTCTTGTGTTTGTGTATAAACCTCTATGCTGATGGTAACCAGCGTATTAGTAGGAACTGTTAGATAAACTACATTGTATTCATTTCCTCTTCCTTCATATTTGAAGCTAAATGCTAAGTCACATACTATCCCAATAGAAAACCTACTCACTTGTAAAAGTCCTCCCACTCTCTTTGTTGTTAGCCACAAATCTCACTGATATTTAAAGGAGGCTTGCAAAGTTTGTTACTAAAATATCCAGTTGCCTTCCACTGCAGTAGATTTTCTATCATATAGAGCAATAGAACTATAAATATGGTCTACAAACTAATGTTAATCACTGAGGTACTTATCCTTGGCTTAGCTTGGAATAGGATCAGTAAATAAACATTTGGAAACACGGGCATTCTTTATTACTCAATCCTATATCTCTTTAAAATGTGTCAATTGGCTTGACGTATTACAAAAAATATGCTCATGAATGCATTGCTGAAGATGCTGTACGTAAAACATCCCCATTTCTTGGCAAATCCGCAGTAAGATCAGTTTCAACTTCTTTTCTCTGCTGTGGACATTGGAGCTGATCCAAGGCTTGTGTACATTCCCGTTTTACTGCAGAGGGATCAAGAATGTCTGATGTGCAGCCAACACAAATTACTGCAGTGAGCTTTAGTTAGCTACTTATTTCTTTGAATTTCATTTTTCTGGGAATATAGTTTATGAAGCAAATAAGAATATCTCTCTAATGTGGAAAAGTTTCTGAGAACCAAAATGAGGATATTTTCAGGCATAAAAGACAGACAAAGGGTTGTTACATAAGGTGGCCAAATGTAGTGAAAGTTTCATGAATCATAGAGGCTTAGAAGTTCTGATTCAAAATGTCTTTTTTAATTTTTTATTGATTTTTATCGAGCTTTACATTTTTCTCTGCTTCCCTCCCTTTATTTTTAATCTTAAGGGTTTTTTAAATTTTTTTAAAAAAGCCTAGCATATATTTTTTTTAAATGTTGTGACTTAATTCTAGGACCTCAGATAGTATTTTAAAGTTTTTATTTTCTCTAAACTAACTATAGACAGCCTTAGATCAGAAAGTTGGTATACTTATCTGCAATAAATCATTCAGTGGTCAATATGTGAATTTTGCTCATTGCTTCTACCCATAGTATGGAATTTCCTTTGGGGACACCTAATATTTCACTAAACATTGTGAATTTGGGGTGGAATTCTTGGGGAAATGAGTGTATAAGAATGTTGTACTAAGAATAATGCCACCAAAAAAGATATGAACAGAAGAAAATAACATTAGGATCCAAAGTCAACCATGGCATAAAACAAATTATGAAAGCTTCAAGGTCTGGTTAATAAAATTCAATGATCAACAAGAGATCTTTGTCTATGGAGTATGTATGTACTACCTGTGGGATCACAGACTTAGACTAAAATTTTGTATTGTTGTTTATTAATTGTATCATATTTGTGTACTTCAGATGCGTTGGCTATTCATTAGAGATAGTAGTAATCTTATTTTTAAAATGTGACTATAGAATATAAGTAAGTTGCCATATATATAGAACCTATAAAATTACTATTCTCTTTTTTTATGACAGTGAGACAAGCAAAAGTCAGTAGGACACAGCATATAGACACACAGAGTATGTATTTCACTCTTATGCAAAAGTTACAGATTATAAATTGCCAAGAGTTGAAAGAGCTAACAAATAATAAGATTCGTAACACTTTTCTATACATTGGATTCTATTTTGATCTTGTATTTTTGGATCACAGCAAGAATGATAGTGGTGCAAATGCATTATGTGTTCCAATGTCCATGAGTTTTCATAATTGTTTTGCTGGGAATCACCTAATGAGACAAAATGTTTCTCCTATGTTCTTAAGAAACACTCAAATTTGCAGTGGCAAGAGAGGCCTTTACGTGCCTGAAGCCCAGGATTTGCTTGCAGAGCTGTGTACTGGCAAGATGTTGTTTCATTTAGTAGATTAATCTTCCAGATGTTCAAAACAGTATTAGGCATTGTGTTATATACCGGAGCTATAACACAATAACAAGCTTCCTCTAAAGTGATATTCCAGAAGCAATATAGAATGCCCATAATAAGTATGCAGTACAACAAATGTCATGAGATTTTTCATTAGATGTCACAGTAGCACAAAATAGTTGACTAGTTAAGAAAGAATGATCAATTCCTGAAATACAACTTAAAATGTTAGTAGCAATCCACAAAGCTGAAAGTAATGTAACTTGCGGGATTCAAAATATAATTAAATTAAAGATTAAGATGTAGAGGCTGGAAATAGTATATTTTGTTACAAGCCCGATGGATTGATTTTATATTGCTTTATATAATTTTAAATATTGTTAAATAATTTGTTTCATCAGAGTACTTAAATACTGCAAGATAATCTATCAAATTATCATTTGGAACATTTAGAATTTATTATAATTTCCTTCTTTCAAAAGATCTTTTCAGTTTTAAGTTATAGGTTTAGGTTATAAAAGGTTATTGGGAACTAGTGAAACACCTCTGTGGATAAATAATTTGCTATGGCATCCTACATTCAAGAGGTAGCCACTGGGTATCCAGTGCACAATCTGGCTAGTTGAACATTAAACTCAACCCTACACAGGCATGTTCACACACATGCCCATGAATCCCATCCATATACAGGCAAGAGTCTATACACATGTGAACAGACACACACAGATCCATGTGCACACAACACAGTAAAATACACAGAAATAAACTAAAAATAAAAAGTAAAATCCTATTATACATTGGTTATAAAAGATCAATGAAATTGGGGTTCTGTTTTCTGTTTCTTCTCTATATAAAGCAAGATGTTCTTATTCTTCGTATATAAATCATAGTTGATATTTCCTTCATATTCTTTCTAATGAAAACTTTATACTTTGACTGTATATGTCATGTATAACTACACTCATTTCTTAAATCTGCTCACTTTTAAAGAAAGAACAAACTTCAGGTTAAATTATTTTCTATGAAATTCATCTGAAACCTAAGTTCTGGGTGGTTAAAATGATGTATTAATATATGAATGTGATTTTTATTAATATTCATTTGGGTGTAATAAACACTTTTACATTTGTCTATGAGATTCTCCTCCATCTCACTATGCCTATGACAACTATTAATCACTGGCCTATGTCTACACATAGGTATTTGAACTGAGGTCACTAATTTACCAATTCTCAACTGAAGTTGAAACAATGCACTTTCTACCCTTTGAAAAGAAAGACAAATTACTATTTCCTAATTATACATAACAAT
Source organism: Ondatra zibethicus (assembly GCA_004026605.1). NCBI lineage: Eukaryota > Metazoa > Chordata > Mammalia > Rodentia > Cricetidae > Ondatra > Ondatra zibethicus. The sequence goes on along the minus strand of PVIU01026619.1, from coordinate 16,063 downwards.
TAGGGAGAAGACTGAGAAAAATATTAAGGAATCTTTATCCATTGATGGAATAAATTGATTAAAATATTAGCTCAAATAAAATGCCTTTTTTTCTATTCTGGATACAGTCTCTTTAAAGCTAAAAGCTGTATTTCACTCGACCTATCCATAATTGATGTGCTGTAGAAGAGACCATTCTTAGATACCTACTTTGTCAGTTGAGGGCCATTTATTTGTTAAGTAATTACACTCCTCACTCTGATGTAATTTGTTTTCTCTGGGCTCGATGACACCTACACTAAATTAGATTGTTCTTTCTCATTCTAAAGGAGAGAGTCGAATAGCTGAGATTACCTTTCTATGTCATTATAAGTAAATTAGACAAATTAATGATCAAAATTTGTTTAAGGTACACAACAAAATTAACACAAACAGGAAGATAGAATACTAGAATTCAGAACTTAAGATGCTGGTTAGCACACTTAGAAGGAAACAACATAAAGTTATTATATTAGCTCTTTATGTTACACAGAATAAAATTTAGGCAAGGTAGAATTCACAAGCTTCCTAATTTTTAATTGCAAAATAATCAAATGTTTATCTTTTCTTGATGATGAATGTAAGATGCTGTAGAGATTATATTTGCTTGGTTTCATGTAGTCAAACTTAAAATATATCTTATGATTACTTGTGTACTTTGTGTTTTAGCACCACGATCTTCATCCTAATCATTATTTTGATATATTGAAGAAGTGCTTCAGTCCTGTGTTTTCATTATAAAAATTTGGGAATGTCAGCATTTTGTGCACCGTGTTATTATGAAATCCTAAATAATCTTAGCTTCTGTTTCCAAAATGTTGCTGTAACACTGCAACATATTATTATTAATATTATAATATTATTAAGCTATAACACTGTCACCATAGAGACTCATAACAAGTAGTAGCTAAAACAAGCATGACCAGATAAACCCCTTTTAGTTTATTTGATACTTCACTGTGCATTAGAGTTTAACAAGCCATCTTGATTTGAAAGAATGATATATTATCATTTTGGACAGAAAATATCAGTTTGTTTAGTGGTATTTTGCTAACAATATGTAGTAAGAAAGAAACATTTCCATAAACCCAGCTTTTCTGTTAGAGTCATCTTGGTAGAGTTCTTCTCTCTCCCAACTAATAAAAAGAGCAGACATAAAGCTCTTGCTGTCCGCTTATATATTGTGTCTTTATAAGTAGAGTAAAACACTGGAAGCACCAATAAAATTCATCATAATACTTTAAAATAGCCACAGCCTTTTAAAAATTGTAAGCATGATTATTTCACCACATACCAATACTGTACTGATTTTCCCATATACATTGTTCCTTCGTATTAATAATATTTTGCTTCTAATGCTAACTTTGCATATATTTTCCTTTTTCATGTTACTCAAAATTCTGAGTCATACCTCTCTGCCATATAAGAATAAGTAGCTGGTGTGGTAACTCACATCTATAATCACACTGAATCAGGAGGATTACCATGAGATTGAGGCTACTATGATGCACAAAGTGATTTCTGGGCAGGCTTGGGCTACAGAGAAATCCCTGTTTAATAAAACCAGAATGCATATTTAGTCATAAATTATAATATATGCTAGTTTATTTCATATATTATGACTATCATATCAGATGATAGAAAGAACTGTACATTGATAAGGTTATGTTATATCTTGATTTCTGTGGCATAATAATAATTATAAGAAATTTCAAACATCTACCTGAATTATTTAATGTAGTCTCAAAGTTATAGCTATGCAATTGGCTGGATAGTCCTTAGAGTGGGTAACAGGTGTTTCTCTGAAAAAAATAAATCATGCCAAAAAGCGAAACATACAGAAAATCGGGACGTATATCCAATATCAAAAGTTGTACTAGATGCTTCATTTCCTCAGTTATAACTGTAGTCATATAAAGATCTGTTTTACATACATTTGTGAGCATTCTACTAATGAAAAATTGATATTTTATGCATTTTGCTTTTCCCTGTCATTATTTTTGTGTTTTGATTTAAGTGTTTGTCTTGATCATACAGTCAACCTGAACAAATAGTTCCTTACTGACTCTCAGTATGACCACAATAAAAGATAGGTTTTCCTAGCAACAGTCACAGTAAAATATGTCATATTTTTAGGACTTCTTATTCATATTAGGTGACAAGGAATCTCAATAATGGAAACAAGATATAAGTCAAAACCTCTGCAGTAAATTATTATTATTATTGCCAAACCACTAGTGGATAATTCTGGTCCAGGCTAAAATGGACTAACTTGTAGATGAGTAGAGTAGCAAATTTCTCAAAGAAGAACTATAATCTTATTTTTTTAATAAATCAAAAACAAAAATGAGTATTTAATGGCATTGGAAAGCCAAGACAACCAGGATGTGAGGAAACAGGAAACCATAAAAAGGGAAACTCATTAAAGAGAGTTAAACAGCTGTGTGCTTCCCACCTTGGGCCAATTGGTAACACTGGTGTTGTGCTGGGCAAGCAGCCAAGTTCTTCTGCAAAAGCAGCTAAACTGCAAAGGAACTGGTCAGGGAAAGATTGAAGACCTCAGGACTCACAGTACATCAGGGCCTGAAAACTCAGACATAGGGAATCATAATGTGCTGAGCCCAAGCTCATGTTCTTATTTGTAGATTTTTGAAAAGGTCAAGTCAAAGTACACTTTGGAAAGGGGATGTAGCTCATGAAATATAGTTCTTCCCTAACACACAAGTCCTGATTTGAAGCCCAGTACCATATAAAACCAGATGTGCTGGTACATACCTGTAACTTCTGCTCTCTGTAGGTAGGATCAGAAGTTCAAGGACATTTGCTATTACACGCTGAGTTTAAAGCCAGTCTGGGATACAAAAATCTTTGTCTCAGTAAAAGCAGGAACTAATGAAGGAGCTAGAAAAATCACATGCATTCCCAAACACTTACACTCAGGAAACACAGGTCTTCTAAAAATTCAAAACCATGAATCTAAGAGTCAAGGTTCTAAGTTCAAGATTAAAAAAGTAAACCAGGAAAATATCTCAGCTGCTAAATATCTTAAAAGTACTCAAGCAGTTTATTAGTTATTTGCCTTTTGAAAGTTAAAGTTGCCATAAGATTTCATTAAATGCCAATTTCAGGAAATGTTGAGAAAATAACTGAGGATATTTTCTTAGAAAAAAGCTTACAACAATTCAGTGTAATTGTTATGCAGTTACTCCTGAAGATTGTCATATCCATTTCTTATAACCTAGTTACTTTGGTCCTAGATGTAAAACATACTCAACAAAGAAAGTGTGTGTGTGTGCGTGTGTGTGTGTGTGTGTGTCTGTCTGTCTGTGTGTGTGTGTGTGTGAGAGAGAGAGAGACAGAGAGAGAGAGAGAAAGAGAGAGGGTGGGGGAGGTAAATAGAAGATAGATAGATGATAGATAGATGATAGATAGATAGATAGATAGATAGATAGACAGACAGACAGATAGATAAATGATAGATGGAAAGAGAAAGAGAAGAGACTGACAATGTGTATTGTGTGTATGTTAAAATCTATAAGAATTTAATAGAACAATATTTAGGAAAGTCATAAGATATAAATAATGTAGAAATCTACCAAGAATTTATCAGAATAATACATTGGCATTTATGTGTAGATTTCAAATGTAATTGATGTGGTTAATAGTAGACTTTTTGATCTTGGAAATATTTTTAATTTTTATGGTTATGACTGAAGAGAAGAGAACACTGTAACAGAGAGGAAATCATTGAACATCTTATTTTCATATACCAACTACCATAGCAAGTGTACCTAATTTAAAATGTCAATTCTACTACAGATAAGACATGATTTGAAAATCAAAAACATTGCACAGGGAAACAAATCAATAAATGAGTCCTCTCTCTACATCAGGCATCAATTGATTCCATAATATGACTTAGAAAATAAACCAATCACAAAGAGTACACATTTCTTAAGCCCATTTATGCTTGTAAGAAGAACCTATTCATTTTTAATTTTGGCGCGGAACTAATTTCCTTTGTGGTAGAATTTTGATTGAAGGTGTGCTGATATTTTTGTGTTTATTGATCTGAGTACTGATACCATGAGAATATCTGAATTATGACATTTCTTAAACTGGGCGATATGCTATGTCATAACATAATACTTTCTTGTGTAATTTACTTAATGATTTATTTAATTACTACCACATTACACATAAGATATTTAAAAACAAAATCATGTTTATTTGTATATATGTGCATGTGTGTGTACATGTGTGAAAGAGATTTGGATTTCCAAAGGGCAATTCCAATTTCCAAAAATATTACATATAATTACTTGAAGTAAGATGAGATAATTTAAACACATGGTGTTTTTATTTCCTAGATAATTGTGCTTATGTTTGTCTCTCTGTGTATCAGGGTGCGATTGATTGTGCTTATGTCTCTCTGTTTATCTGGGTGCAACTGTGTTTTTTGGTGACTATGTGAGAGACTGCACGCATGATTGCATGTGCACAAGATATTGCCAAGGAGGTCTTCTCAGTACAAAATTTAAGATAAAATAATTTCTATTTCCTATACTTGTATTTTTTATCTTCCTTCAAAGACAAGGTCCTTTCATTTTTCTTTATTTTTTGAAAAGTAACTTAGCTTCCACAAGAATAATAGACTAGACAGCATATCAGGATACCATACAGTGAAATACCATGGCAACAGTTACTTTGACCGTGGGCAAATCTGCCCAAGCTTGTCAAATTCAGTGTCTCCAAATTGCCATCAGAAACATTAGCACTGAAAGAGGAGTAATATTCCATCCTGTTTTATATTTAGATAAGACATGTAACTACTTATATTAAACCAGAAAGAAATTACATAGTTAAGAGGTAATTGCACCTATAGTAAATATTGAATATAAAACATCATAATTTTTTCCAACCACTTTATCATAACGGCATATGCACATTGTGTTTTATGAAGCTTAGCACAAGTAGGTAAATGAAACAGATTTTTTTGCTCACATGTATTCACTATCACATTGGACAAAGCAAAGATGGAAGAAACTGAACTCAGACTGGCAGCTGAGTCTGCAAATCATCTGCTAAAAAAAAAAAAAAAAAAAAAAAAAGGTGTGCATTGTGGTGAACTTTAGTGTTCATCTCCTTAAGTTCCATATAATTAGATGTGTCCTACTGTTGGCTGTTTTGTACCTCTTTACTCAAAGAGCTATAAAGAACAGCTGGTAGATAAGAGAGATTTCATTGACATAAAATAGAAGACAGGAAATACAGAAAAACTAGAGTACCCCAAACAAAGCAAGCTATATTGTAAGGAGGAAAGGAGAGAATGAAGAAGCTGCAGTTGTTGAGGAACAATAGAAGGCATCACATAATGAATAGTATGTTCACAGTTTCCTTTGCAAATGAATTAAATGCTGGCAAATGAAGTTTTACTTAAAATAATAAATGAGTCTCAATATTTTCCTATAATGAAATTTTGGAGGCTTTGTCCCTTTTTCTGAATCTGTGTATGACTTGGTGAATTGGACTGACGCTATCCAAGTGTCACAGCAATCTATTATATTCTCTCATGAAGAAATATTTCTTTTTGTTTATGAACCAATTTTTAGAACTGCCTTTCTATATCCCACCCTTTAGAAACTAACAGAATACTTATCTTACTGACTCTGTGCACTGTTTGTTACTGCAAACAATGCAAAGTTAGTTTTGGAAGTGGCCTGAATTCTGGGGGATAAATATTAGCTGAGTACAATACAGATTTGTATATTGAAATACCAGTTGTAGTTGTGGTGGCTTGAAACTTTACTGTTTTTCTTGTAATTACATATTTTTTTCCTTTTTTATTATTATTTTTATTGAGTTCTACATTTTTCTCCGCTCCGCTCCCGACATCTCCCCTCCCCTTCATCCCTCTCCCAAGGTTCCCATGCTCCCAAATTACTCAGGAGAACTTGTCTTTTTCTTTTTTGAGCACTAGATTTCCCGAGGGTTGAACTGTTTGGGGGAAGCAATGGGATTCTCAGATTTGACTTAGATTGGATGAAAGAGCTCACCAAGGGCATGCCATGTCCCTGACTCAGATACAGCCATGATATGTAGAGCTTCTGCCGCAATGTTCCATGCAGTATAAAGAGCCCTCAACCCTTCCTGATGTGGACTGAGGAATTATAAAATGATGAACCAAAAAATATCTACACTTATTTCTGTTAAGTATTTTGCCTTTAATATGAGAAATGTGACCAATTTAGGTGTTCTGAGGTAAGATTTTTTGGCAATAGTGTCTTAACAGTTACTATTCAATGCACAAAGAATCATTCCAGTCAAACTGAGCCTTACCTTAGGGCAACAGGAACAAATTAATTGAATATCTAATTCCTAGAAATGTTACCAATTCATATGACAACATATGGAGATCAGAAGATGAGTTAAATATAAAACTCCAGCCAGTCTACCACTAAGGGAAGGCAAAATCCAGACACGTTTAGCATTGAGTAAAAGAGATTGAACTTTGTCACATAAGCAGTAATGTAATATTTATGAGGCTTTCTTATAGTTGATTATATGTTGGTCTAGAAATTTTCTTTTGTAAAGATGGAATATAATAGTGAGACACAGAAAAAGCAATTATATTTGATTTAATATAAAGGAGATAGAAAAGAGTGACTATACCCTGAAAATGGTAGGGTCAAAGAGGAGCTACCCATTCATGACACTGTTTGAATATGATTTCTGAATATTTTTTTATGACGTGAGTGTGACTCATCTTGTCTCGTTTGAAAGAATTATCTAGAATGACGGAATGAATTCTCTCTGCCTTATTTCCAATTGGTCTGATGCCAGGCTACTTTGCTTTTTACATCCAGGTAATTCTGATTACTTCAGGGTGATATCAGTCTTCCACACAGGGCAGCAGTGACAGACTGTGAGCACATGGGTATCTATCTGTGTAACCAAAATATTACTAGAAGTGATTGGAGGTAGAAATTGGATTTTCTGTCAAAAACCAAGCCAAAAGCATGCTTTATCAGGACAGGGATAGGGATCCACCAAAAGATTGTATTGAAAATGCAGACATCTCAAATTTACAACTGAGCAGCACACCAGGAAGGAGCAACCAGAAGAAGAAGCATCCCAGTTGACTACCACACACCACACCTAGTTGGTTGAGACAGAGTTTCTAACTAAAGCTGAGCCTAGAGCTCACCAAACTGTTAGGTTGGAAGGATGGCACAACCTCAGCCTTCTCCTGTATCATCGAAGAGCACTCAGATCTCAGGTGGAACACTGATATGCAAAGCTCATAAAGTGGGTTCTAATGATCCAAAGCCAAGGCATAAGCACCCAGAAGGAAACTTTATCCACTGAAGCACTCTGCAGCCCTGAGACATGTATTGTGATACTGTAGTTTCAACCAACTATACAATTTAATATTTAACTTTAATGAATTAGTATAATAATTGACTTTCTCAGCCGGACAGTGGTGGCACACTCCTTTAATTTCAGTACTCAGGACGCAGAGGCAGGCAGATCTATGTGAGTTCATTGCCACCCTGATTCACAAGAACTAGCTCCAGCTCTAGATTCTTATTGGCTATTTTTTTACATATAAATTTAACCCATTCCTATTTATCTGTTTATCACCAAGGTTGTGGCTTACCAGCAAAGTTTTAGCATGTCTATGTCTGTCAGTGGATCATGTCATCTCTCTGACTCTGCCCTTCTTTCTCCCAGCATTCACTCCAGTCTTCCCTGCCTACCTAAGTTCTGCCCTATTAAAGGCCAAGGCAGTTTCTTTATTCATCAATGGTAATCACAGCACACAGAGGGGACTCCCACATCATATTATTTATTTATTCTTTCCTCCTATGTTATATCCCAACAACAGTTTCCCTTCCCTACTCTTTTTTTTACAGCCCCTCCCTACTAACTCCCCTCTCCCCAAACCTTTCCCACTTCATTTCCCTTCAGATAAGGCAGGCATCCCAGGGATATCAAACAAACATGCCATATCAAGTTACAATAAAACTAGGCACTTCCTCTCATATTATGGTCAGTAAAGATACTCAAATGTTAACCTACATTTAATCTCTTTATGAAATATTACCTATTTCCTTATTTCTTTGAAGCTAATTCTTCCAAATATCACTTAACAAAATGAAAGATTATAGATTTCATCGGCAAAAATCCATTGAAAGAATTATTAGGCTCCTCTTTAATTTTCTCTCATAAACTCTGTAGCTAAATTATTTTTACATCTGTTAAATATAGCAAATTAGCTGTATAGATGATTATACAGAACTAAAAGTTCTGAAGTTATAACATTTTCCAGTAATAAATATACTCAGGGCACTATATGACTTTATAAAATTGAAAACTAAATTTTATAAGCAAGTATTGTGATAACACAATGTCATGTAGGATACGGTTATTTTTAATATGATTGTTATTTGTTATTATTATTATTAATGTGTTGTGTGTCTTTTCGTTCATGAACGTATGTTTCTGTGTGCGAATGTGTGTATGTGTGAGTCTGTGTGTGTGTTCCACATGTGTACAGGTACTCTTAGAAGGCAACATTGGATACCTTTGGAGAAGGACTTACAGGAGGTTCTAAGCCGTCTATTACGGTTGCTGGAAATTAAATTTAGGTCTTCTGAAAAAAAGTTAATACTTCTAAGAGCTGAGCCAGTTCTCAAGCCCCCAATGTGAATCTTACATTCTACAGACAATTTGGTTTCTAGATAATATTTTAATATGCTCAAAAAATACATTCCCCTGATAAGATAAGGATGCAAAGGAAATATTTGACAGCATGTACTATGTATGCAATTTCCTAAATCACTCACTAACTTGTTTTTGTTGCCATTGTTACTTTCACTTTTGAAAGAGAGAGGAGAGAGAGAGAGAGAGAGAGAGAGATCATGAGGTTGGGTTGGTTCAGTATGGAGAGATTCTGCAAAGAATTGGGAGAGGGAAACAGATGATCATGATATACTATATGAAAAGGTTAAAATAAATCTTTTAAATTAATAAATTAAGATAATAAAGAAATAGGGCGGGAAAGATGGTTCAGAATGTAAGGGAGTCTGCTGGTCAAACATTAGTATCTGAGTGTGAATCCTAGGATCCCTTAAATATCTTAAAGTCATGCAAGTCTATAATCATACTTATGTGTGGGATCAGAAGCAGGAGAATTGCCAGGCTTGCTGATTGACAGCTCTGCTCCAACTTCAATGAAAGACTGTATCTCAAGAGAATCAGGCAGAAATTGAATGATATACCCATTATTCAATGTTTTTTTCTCTCACACATAAACATCTACATACAACAAACACACACACATCGCACTCATATCCAAATACACAGAAAGAAATACATTTTTCATATAAAATTTGACTCATTTATAATAGAACGATAATATGAGCTCATAATTCTAAAAGAGGAGAGGAAAACATCCAGTTTATAAAATTTGTTTTAATTAGCTCCATGAATCCAGGTGCATGTTTCCAAATTTTTTGAAATTTTCATGACATTAAAATTGATTCTTAACTTCTCATTGATATTGAACTGCCACTGATATGTTGTCTTCAATAATTAATTGGTTTGTCACATATTGTCTTCCTCAAATCCCTGCTAGATTTTTAAATGATAAAAATAGCAATCTGCCGTGAAAAATTAATTAAACTGAGGAAATAAATTTTTAGAAGACCTGAACTAAGACTTGTGTTGAATAATTGATGGAATAATCCTTTATCAGGGTTGGCTAAGTCGTGATGCAGGAAAATATCTCAAATCTAGGTGCCTCAACCAATAAAACTTCTGGTTTATTTTGCATTTCTGATGCCTGTTCCAGAGGTGACCATTTCAGCAGTTCACTTAAGTGCAATGGCTAAATATACAGGGGCAGAGCTTCTGGTTCCTCTACCTCAGCATATGTTTACTATGTTAGAGATAAAGGAAGTACAGGGAAACTCACACTTGTTTTGAGGTTTTTAAAGAGAAATGGTCAAGTTGGCTCATTTTATCCTGCTAAATCATACAAAAGTCTCCTACAAGCAGGGACTGTACTTTTAGTACTTTTTTGGAATTACATGAACTCTAAATATAACCAGGTCTACATTTTTGGTTACCTAGTCTTCCTAAAATTCTCTCTTCCAAAGAAGCATCATTTATAGTTTCCCAAATTAAATAAGCTTCATATTCTTTTCAGTCTCAAAATAGATACAATGCACTGTTGATTCTACACTGATTCATGCCTTCCCCAATTTAATTAATGAAAACTATAAAAGTGCGTGAACATAAGTGATCTAAAATTAATACAGTAGTGTCTTGATCTACTAAAAATCATTCAAGTTAGTAAATAAATGGATAAGTAGCATATTCTACAGAATTCTTATAAACATTTTCTCCTTTAAAAGGATTGAAAGGAAGTCACTGGCATGTAACAATTCTTAATGCAGAGAGGAAGACTCTAAGAACATCACTTACCTAATTTCAAAAATGTGCCACGATTATCGTCTCAATTTTCCTCTCTAACGTGATTAACTTTTTAGTTTTTTTTTTTTTTCCTGAAGGCTTCATCTTAATCTCAGTAAGGCTTTATCTTCTGAACATCATCAAAAGTGGGGGCTGAAGAGTAAGAATTTGGAGGGAAATTGAGCTATACCTGAAACTTGTTTATGTAAAAGATATTGGCATTTTGAAGTCTTTTTTTTCAAAGTCTCAAAAAGTTAATGATTTGTTTACTGCAAAGACGCATTATCCCTCCCCACCCTCTGTCTCTCTCTGTCTCTCTTTGTCTCTGTCTCTCTCATTATGATTCAATCTAGAGCATCATGAATGCTAAACTGCAATTTACTACTGAAGTGGATTCCTGGGCTTCTTTTATTTTTAATTTTGGGTCAATATCACTGTATCCTACCAATTCTGGCTTTGAATTCATTGTGTAGTGGAGGCAGGACCTCAAAAATTATGTATTTTATTCGTGAGGTTAAAATATGGATATCATTTTTCCTTACTTTTTCTACCACTAAATATTCCCATATACCCCCAAAACTCTTTCAAATTAATAGTCTCCTCTTTCAACTGTTGCTACTAGAATATGTGTATATGTATATAACTATATGTTTTTTTAATATAAACTATTTGGTCTGTTTAATGGTGCCTGTTCTGTCTTTGAACTTGTGGTACTCATTTTCCCAAATAGAAAGTACTATGCCAACAACTCTTATTTCCTAAGAATCTTCTCCAAAGCAATTAATGAGCATTCTTTTTAGACATATCCCCATGATTGGTTCAGGTTTCTTTGTTTTTATTTTTGTTCTGTTTCCTCTGTGACTAACTATCTTAAAGCAGTCATCATTACCTGAGAGAGTGAACTCTAGGATGTCTTTCCAGATCCATGATTTAAAAAAAAAATAATTATTAACAGAACTTTAGTCACCTAGTGATCTTGTACTAGCATTGATATTAAAATAATTACTCAATATGACATGCTACTCTCTAGATTGGGTAAGCACTCATTAATATTACTAGAATTATCTAAAATCGTATAACTTTGCATTATTTGTCATAGCACCTAATAAACTAGCCAGTCTTTCCCTCAATTTATCTCAATTTTTAACTCATGGAGCAATATATACCAACAAATCCTCACTAGCAACTTATTCCACATTCTCTATATTGAGTAACTCAAATTTATTATTACACACACAAATAGTTTTCCAAGAGTTTCACCAATGTTTGAACATGGTAGACTACTGCTCATATTATTTTCAAACTTTTATAACATATGGGTCAACAGAAAACACTTGGTAAATATCCCAAATCAGTCATGTGTTTCATTTATTTTTGACTGTGTGCATTTAAACTATGGATGTAGCTCACTTGTGCTCTCAGTTCTAAATCAGTCACAAAGTAGACAAGACATGCAATCACAGGTAATATGAGAGCATAGTGACTTAACAAAATAATGTTTGTCATCCTTGCCGCATGAGAAATTTTGAGTTGGATTATCTGATCGTTGTATCCATTTTTCAACCTTGATTGGTTGAAATAGTCACAAAGTCAGTAATAAAAATATATTGAAAATCTCCCACTGATTTAAAAATATAGTCTCATGAAGAACCACATTCACTTATAATTCATTCCAAGGATGCCTAATATTTTCACAACATAACATTACATCATCATCTATTTTGAGACACAGTCATAGCTTTGTGGAACATTATAGTCCCAAAAGCCAAGGATTAGATTGCATAAATAGTCATGATCAACAACTAATTGAAAAAACAACTGTAAGTATGTATCACCTTATCACTAACACAGAAAAGAAAAAAATATCATTATTTTATGTGTGTGTGAAAAGAAATCCTGGTTAAAGTAGTATTTATGCAACTTTATGTATAGATTTCCCATTTTTCATTGTTTGCATGTAGTCCAAGTTGACTTCAAACTTCAGCAGTCCTCTTGCCTAAGACTCCTAATTGGTGGAATTTCAGGTAGTACCACCACACTCAACTTGCCTATATTTTCTTGATTTTATTTTAACCCAAAAAATAAATATAGAAAAGATAGAAAGAGAGAGAGAGAGAGAGAGGAAGGAGAAGAAGAAGAAGAAGAAGAAGAAGAAGAAAGAGAGAGAGAGAGAGAGAGATAGAGGGAGAGAGAGAGACAGAGAGAGAGAGAAAGGAAGGAAGGAACGAATGAAGGAAGGAAGGAAGGAGAAAGAAACTGAACAGAGAAGAGAGCATACATTCCTTTTAAACTTGTATGTTAATACCTTAATGGAGAGATAAGGATTATGCTTATCTGTGATTATAACAACACTATTTAGAACTTTTGTTAGCAATAACTCGGGTTTAGTAAAGTGGTGGTTAGTATGCTCTCTTCCTAGATCTATTACTTCAATGGCACTGAGAAATTGTCTAGGTTTCCAGTACCAAGTGTGACTTTAGTAGATTAAAGTTTGAGCAGGTTTTAATTACAATCAGATAGCTCTTGGTTACAACCAAGGTAGGCATTCTACTACACTTAGAGTTATTATTCCATGAAAGTAGCTGTTGTAGTTCATAGGAGTCCTAGCTGGGTAGGGCTGTTGGTTGCTTTCCTTTGGAAGCTTCCATGGCACATTCTGGTATGAGATGCCAAAGAGAATTGTGGGAAGAAGGGGAACACACAGATTGCCTTTACAAATCAAATAATTTAATTGAACTACAATCCCAATGATACAATGTTATAGTAAGTCACTATTTTGTTTCAAGGAGCTGATTGTGCCTCTGAGCTGCCCACAACCAAAATAACCACACAGAAACTGTATTAATTAAAACACTGCTTGGCCCATTAACTCTAGCTTCTTATTGACTAACTCTTATAAATTTAGTTTAACCCATTTCTAGTAATCTGTAGGTCACCACAAGGTCATGGCCTACCAGCAAATTGTCAGAAGATTTGTCTCTGGTGGCAGTGGCTCCATGGCGTCTCTTTGATTCTGCCCTTCTTTCATCCAGCATTCAGTCTAGTCCTCCCCACCAACCTAAGTTCTGCCCTATCAACCGGCCAAGGCAGTTTCTTTATTCATTAATGGTAATCACAGCACATAGAGGGTACTCCCACATCACTATTGCTCATTAAAATAGTACTTTTGAAAAATACATAGTATTATGACTACGTTGACAGTGAAGCTGGAAGAGGTGGTGGTGTCTTCCTGTTAATTTGTGAACAGAGTTTACTAATGCCATCTATAACTTTTTCTAATGCAATTGAGCTTAAATAAAAATCAATCTACATTCCATCTGATGTTTATTGAGCACTCTGATGGCCATGGAATATGCCATGACATTCAGGAAGAGAGGGTATTTTCTTATTGGCCTATCTTGAGGTTTTCATGGCTACTCAAATGTGATCAGCTTAGAGATGATGCCTTTGAAAAGCATTCTGTCTTTGTTTAGCTCTGTGAGATTACAAATATAAAGTTTTCTTCATTTCCTGAATATCTAAAAATCAGTGCTCTTCCAAAACAAAGCTGATGTAAGATCTTTTCCTATGTTGTACAATGTCTGATAATGATCTTTTAAGAATACAGACTAACACAGATAAATTTTAATTGAACATGAAAATGTAATATTCAATTACTTCTATTAAAATGTCTAATGTAATAATAGACTAACTATATTATCTCCATAAAATGTAAATATTATTTTCAAATGCCTCAGTAAAAACTCATTTGCTGACACCTAGCAAATACTAATCTGCTTTTAATGTTAAAATTAAATTAACTATCTTTACACTTTCAAATAATTTGACTAAACATTCTATAGAATTAATAATATGATACTAAAATTTACTCTTTTCTATCAGTTAACACTTGAAGACTCCCAACTTATCCCTAAAACCATAGATAAAATTAAAGCCAGTACATCTTTCCTTTCTTGAATGTTATGTATCTATGAGGATCTGTATCTTTTACATTACACACAATATGGTAGTAACCACAGCAAATGATAGAAAGCAGAATATTTACAATACTCTGTAATAGAAGGTATACAAATGTTGTTTATTTCTTTATGTAAACAATGTATTTGTATAATTTATATACAATGTGTAAACTTCAATCTTTTTTATTTAAGTAAAATTCTTCATATTCTCTCTTACCCATATTTGAACTGCCTGCATCACTGCCATAGGACTTAGGGAAATTAAATTGCATAATCGTCAGTCTTATGACTTATACAACCATGTGACTATACAGGATAGAGTAAAGAGATGGCATGAGATTTCATCATGCCACTCAGTTTGGCATACAAATTAAATTCAAAACCATGAATTGATTATTTATGGAATATATTGACAGAAGAAGTTGACATGGTTAGAGGAAACTGTGGAAAGATAAATGTCATGTAAAGGAATCTGCTATGTGTAGTTTTCGGCCCCCTTCAAATCAGCATAATGTTTTTTATAATCATCAAAGTTTTATAAGTACCAGTAGTTCATTTATTCTGGTTTCTGAATGCTATTTTACCATATTGGTATGCTATGTTTGTTTATTCACCAACTAAAGAATAAATGGAATATTTCTTTTACATATTTGAATTGTGTTTCTTTTCACATTTATGTGTGTAGTTGTATAGATTCATATTTGCTTATTTATTTTTTAATTTAATGTTGGAAATGTTGAGTTTTGTGTCAACTATGTTCATGGACCACAAAATACACTGCATATGTCCAGAGTTCCTCCATAAAATTATGAAAGGACCATAACAGAAATGATATAGTCTTAGAAAAGGCATAATGAAAGGAATCCATACAAAGAGAGTAGAGATTCTCAAGAAATTCACAGTCAAGAGAGCGGGCAACTCTCAGTAAGCCTGCCCTTGGGGCTGGGAACCTCGCCCAACCAGCTTTCGCAGATTCATCCGGACCCCGGTAAGTGGGTCCCAGCCCATCCCCGAGGCTTTCTGGCCACTTAGGACCCCCCTCTACTGGCTTTGCTGCTTATCCCAACACTGCTCACCCCCAGGCACCCCTTCTCATCTGTGTGGTCCTAACTGCACCCGAACTCAGCCTATCCGGGCTGAGGCCTTGTTGAGGGAAGGGCGAGTCCTCTGCTAGAGGGCCTCCTTTGTCCCACGGAGCCCAGCGGAGCAGAGTGGGCAATTCTCAGTAATACCGCCCTTGGGACTGGGAACCCCTGGGAGAGGAAGGAACCCAACCAGCTTCTGCAGATTCATCCGGACCCCGGGAGCCAATCAGAGCCAAACGAAGCAGAGCAGGCGACTCTCAGAAGAGATGGGCAGGCGCCAATCAAAGAATTCATCCAACAACCTGAAAAGCAACATGATAACTCCAGAATCCAGCGATTATGGAACAGGAAAGCCCGAGCAACCTATCCCAGATGAAGTAGAAGAAATTGACTTTAAACGTAGCTTTATGAAAGTTATAGAGTCCTTTAAAGAAGAGGTGAAAAACTCCTTTATCGAAAGGGATGAGAAAACTAACAAAAAGTTAGAAGAAATGAATAAATTCCTCAAAGATACCCTAGAAA
>PVIU01026618.1:0-21725 GCA_004026605.1 Ondatra zibethicus | reverse complement strand
ATGTGGCAGCGAAAGTTGGCGGATGGAGAACCCAACAACAATGACACCAGGACCTATCTCTTCTGCATGTATTATCGTTTTGGGAACCGAGTCTTTTTGAATGCACTCCTTCCAAGGCCGGGAGGGAGGGGGGTGGGCCTTGGACTTCCAACAGGGCAGGGCACCATGCTCTCTTTCAAGGAAGAAGGGAGAGGGAGGAGGGGTGGGGGGGTAGCTGGAGGGGACCGGGAGAAGGGGAAGAAAGGAAAAAATGTTATTTCTTTAATTATGTTTTTGAATGGAAAAAATTAAAACAATGTAATAATAATTAAAAAAAAGAATTGAGCTGAAACTTTACCCGTACTGGGTAACATTTATAGTTCTGGAAGATGCTCTATATGATATTGGAAGTGAAAAATAACCATCAGTGTCACCCAGCTATGGACCCTTCAAGCTTAAGTAATGAACTGCTTAGAAAAATGTGTGCAAGGGTACCATTGTGGCACAAATATTCTGAGAGTAACCAAATACATTTTATTGTTTTAAAGATTTACTTCAAGAGATGGAACCTATATTTGACAGTGTTAATGAGAACGAGAACCTGAGACTAGATAGGTCATGGGCTTTAAGAAAAAACCTAATACTATCATTTTTCAAAATGAACAAAATAATGGAATGATTCCGAATTACATATTGTTGTACTTATAAATCATTAAACATTTATTCAAGAAGATTCTTTCAGTAAATTGTTTTTAATAGAGAACCCCATAACTGATTAACATGCAGAGAATAAGTGACTGTGGGCTGCTAAGTCAAATATGGTGAAGACATAACAGATCCACTCTCATGCTCAGAGATCTATGCAAAAGAGGTGGTTGAAAGATTGTAAGAGGCAGAAGTTCTGGAAACTTCAAGAATAAACTGTTTTCAAGACACAATAGGAAACATGAACATACTAACTCACAAAGTCTGTGTCATCATGCAAATGGCATGTGCAAGCTCAAGCTAGATGAAATTCTGCAGGAGTAGGGGAAAAGACCATGAATTCTGACTCCAAGGCAAGAAGACATTTGCCTTACTGACAATTGGTGCTTCTGGGAGAGAGCATTTATTTTTATTTTTACTGTAGTATTACTGTGTGTATCAACCACACTGCAGAACAAGCCTCATGCTCAGGAGTTGTTAGCCAAAATAAAATGGACTAATGGATTTTATGATTTGCTGTTGTTCCTTAAGAGTGAACAAGGATATGAACTGGGTGGCAAGGGATCTAGAGGTGGATTTGGGAAGATTCATTGGAGGGGAATAAATATTGTCTCAGAATCTCAAAGAATAAATAAAAAACAATATTTAATAACCCCAAATTGGCCAAATATGAATCAATAAGATCAAATATTGACTCCCACTATTTGATAACTGTCTTATATTTAAAATATATGTATTAAAATTTCAGTTTCTTAGTCTATGTTAGGCAGATACGTCATCCAACAATTATGAGTATTGAATAAACTATTGCATTTAGCATAAGGACTAATCTTAGTTATGCCCAGATGATTATTAATTATACCAAAATCCTACTAATTTAGGATTACAGAGTATATAGTTAAATAGACATAAAAATAAGCAGCTGTATGTTGTGTCTAAATATGCTGAATCTACACATATGAGTGGACATTCTCTTTGTAGCTTTCTTATGAATTTCCATAACAAGGAGTACAAAAGAGCGGATGCTAAAACCAGCAATCCTTAAGTGTTGGGGAATTTTGTGTAATTCTTTTATTCTTTCTTTTAAAGTAGCTTCTGTTTTATTAAACTGAAGTTGCCTACATGGGTGTTGAGTTAGATCTTAAAATGGAGGCAGAACTCACCCTCTTCCTTCCAGCATTTTCCCTTGTAATTTAGATTAACAGTTGTTCTCATCTTACTTTTTCCTCAGGTGAAGAAAGAAACAACCAATAGGAACTGAAGAACTAAACTCTGTTCTGAGAGTCAGCACAATAGTGACAGAACACAAAGAGGCATGGTGTATTTGCATTTATCTTTCTGTGTACCTATTGACAAAGAGATTAGTATCCACTTGTGTGAGATGAGTTTTCTGACAAACTAATTTAAAAGGCTCATAAGAAAGCGATGTCCCTGAAGAAAACAGGAATGGGAAGTTTAAAAGTCTCAGAGATTGAAAGTAGCTGATGTCTATCTAATTCCCTAGTAACCCTAGATGATGAAATTTACATTCTAATCTATTCCTAAACCACCACATACAAGAGCAGATACTATTAGATGATACATGATAGATCCCCACAGTAATTCATTTACTTCTTGATTCTATTAGGATGCTTTTAGTGGTTAGTGATAGACAACCTGAGCGATAATTGATTAAACCATAAGGATGTTTATAACTGTGGGCATTAGAGAGCACACAGTCCAAATGTGCTTTTAGTTCTTTGGAAATGGCAGGAAGGACTCCAGGTTTTGGATCATTCTGATCAAGTACATTCTGCTTGGTGATGTTATCTAAGCACATATCCTGTTTCTTTTGAGCACTGTGCCAGCAGGAATAATCATGTGTTTGGTGTTCGACAGTTAGCATTTTCTGTTCCAGCTCCACCAGAATTATCTTTGCACTTCACAGACCACAACAAGACCTTACCATAGCTAAAAAAAATATATTAGCAAATTGGACTGAAGCTTTACCCATTGGAGTGGAAGGAACACAGGAAAAAATGTATTTGGGAATATATTATGGTAGATAATCATTCTATTATGAAAAAAATGTTATAAGTGATATTTTCTATACTAAAATCATCCTGTCAGTAGATTTTATTAAGTGAGGTGGGTTGTCATAAAAGAATAATAAACAAGGTGAGTGACTTAAACATTAAACTTTTTTTTCTAAACTGTGGAAACGTGAAGTCTATTATTAAGGTTTTAAATTAATCTTGTATGTGTTTAGAGCCCCTTACCTTACTTGAAATTCACTCTCTTTCTCTTTTATCATACATCTATTCCAAGGTGTGTGTTTTTTGGTACCAGGGACACTAAGTCTATCACTTTGATTACCTCATTAAACTTATTTCCTAATAGCCCTTGTCTCCAACTACTGAAGAACGGAGGTGGAGACTCAACATACAAATAAAGAAAGTGAATAAGCATTCACTCTATAGCAAGGATCTTGTGCTATTTTATCCACTCAAAGTGCACTATTTGAAAGAAAATAATCATAGCCATAAATGCTATGTAGGAACTATTAATTCACTCAGTGGAGTTATTTTATTCAACCATAAGCTATATAGTTAAGATATTATGCTAAAAGGCATTTACAGAAAGGATTGAGTGAGAGAAGAATACCCATTCTGAATGTCGAAAATACTACCCATGGGATGACCCTCTTTTGGAATTAAATGCAATAAAATAATTTCTGTACTTTCATACAGAACTCCATTATTTCTAAGTTTGCCTATTGTTGATACCACCACCCATAGACATCAAACATTAGCTTCTTCAGTCTTTGACATAAAACTCATACCAGAGCCTCTCCCAGAAGCATTAAAAAAACAACATCAGGTTGGACAGCATCATTGTAACCTTTATTCTGAGGCTTCTAGCTTCTTGAGCTTTGGAATTTCTGGGTTCACTGCTCTCAAACACATAGATGGTCACTGATGATTTCCCATCTTAGAGTGATTGTGTGCTGAGCAAAAGAGAAAGAGAGATGGGGAGGGAGGGAGAGAGGCAGAGAGAGAGAGAGAGAGAGAGAAAAAGAGAGAGAGATCTGTGTGTGACTAATTTTGGTTCTGTATCTCTCAACTCTGATTATTATACTTAGTATGGTAAATGTATGATCCCCAAATTAGAAAAATTAGAAAATACAAATTAAATAACTTAACTATCATTAGAAAAGCCTTACTGAAAAATATGAGTAAACAAAACTAAAATAGTGTGATCAGTAGGATATGAATATTCCTAACTATTGATGCTTGAGTAAATATGATTTAATAAATAACTGGATACAAATAGATATTTATGCTAGCAAGGTGTAATGAAATAGAAGAAATTTAGACTGGCATCCTTGAATGAGCTTCGTTGAATTGAAAGAAAGGTAGATGAAAATGCTCACCAGTCACTGAAATGACTCCAGTTATCTCTCTCTCTAGTATTTATGGGGCGGATGCAAGCATGCTCCCAGCTCCAGCTCCTGATTCATACTGCCTATCTGTTGCCTTGCTCCCCACAAGTATGGTAACAGACACAATGCCTCTGGAATTCTGTGCCTCAAATTACGTGATTTATTTTTCACATTGTTTGGTAATGTTATCTGTGTACAACAATAACAAGAAGGAGAGAAATATCATGAACTTTTACTATTAAGGAGTTCATGGAAGAAACTTGTAAAAATTATTAAAACGCAGTCTAAAATAACCACGTTTTGTTTATCTGAGCAATAGTTTTAGTAACAAATAGTTATCAATATTGGTTCAGAGATATTTCTGTTGGTAAGGAAGAGAAGTTTTTTTTAAATTACAAACACAAATTGTGTTTACATATTATAATTACAATTGTGCCTTCTGTACTACTTACTAGTTGACAATTCAGAATTTTGGTTTGCAAGTACAAAGCAACTTAAAAGCCTCCCAATTCCTTCTTTGGGTCCCAATAACACTGCAGGATTCCATACATATGTCTCTGTTATTTTATCGAAAGTCTTGTTTATCTCATTTAACCAACTTTTAACACTCAAAACAAGTTTTTTTTTTTCACAGTGAGAAGGGAAAAGGCAAAACAGAAGTTACATTAGGAATTTGTTTTCCAAAGTAGAACTTGATTAAAAGAAATCATTTTCACTTCTATGTTAATTTTTTGTCTTGTTATTTTTTTAGATTAAATAATGTTTTGAGGATACACATACACTTGAACATATTCAGATATGTGTAATAGATAGATGTACAGATAGAGATAGATAGATAGATAGATAGATAGATAGATAGATAGATAGATAGATAGATGATAGATCAAATAATGTCGGGAGAGTACACTTACACATGTATATATGCACATATGATAGATAAATGCATAGATACATAGATATGGATATATTGAAATATATACATCTATATCATCAGATATGTTCTGAAATAATGTTGATTAAAATATGCTGTTATTTAAAAGGACACAACATTTCCAGATTAGAGAGACATCTAAGTTGATTAAACACTATTCCAAAAGCAATGAATATAATATTACCTCTCCATCTGTGAATTAGATGAATTACAACTTTATATGTGAGTGAGAGGGCATTTCTATAGAGAGTTAATTGACAGTAGAAGGCACTCCTGTGCTGTTTACTCTCTTGGATATGTTTAAAGGGGGATAATGGTCATTCATAGTAAAAGGATATTTTCTGTTCCATTATGTGGTGACCCAAAATTTTTAGATGAAGAAAGCATCAATCCTTAATTGAAATTCCTCTTACTCACATCCCACTATTCTGCTCTCTTGTTTCATACCTTTTCCAATTTTCCTATAACTCACAAGCTCATATGGAAAGAACATTTGTCAATTTTAAAGCAATATTGCAATACTATTTTGAGGTAAATTGTCCTTTTAGAGTCCATATCTTTTTCAAATTACTTCATAAGATCACTTAGTTTTCCTCTAATTTTGCATATATATGACTCAAAATTATAGATAGTAATGTGGTATTGCAAATTTTTCAGTTATACCATTAGAGTCTTATTTCTTCAATATATCATGCATTACATATTAGTTATTTTACAGCTAGTCATTTATTATTTTTATATATGCAACTATCATTGGAATTCCTAGGATCCAAGGGATGCATTTAAGATAAATTAAACTTTGTACGAAGATCTATGCATACACACCCTTTCTGGCTCCTTTTTTCTTCTAATAATGCTGGTCTGCTAAAGTGTATATTTTGCACATGACTTTCTTTTGGAATTACGTGTTAAGCTCTTGATCTTGTGTAACATCTTTGGAGAAGAGAAAACATTTTATCTATATGAAATTATATTATTAAATTCATCCTTATAGGATAGTTAATGGAAACACAACCTGCTATATTTAATTTTAGCACCCTGGGAAAGTCCAGTATTTGTTTTCTTCTTCCAAAAACCCTTCAGATTCCTGATTGTAGAGATGTGAATGTCAAAAACAGGAGTTATTTTGAAGATTCTAGTAGCAAATGCCTACACATGTTATACCTAAGTAGGGGATCAAACACTTTTTGTGTCTTAACTTCAGGGCCCAAGTCCATCCTAAGATCGAGAGCAGTGCTGCCTTGATGAGGCCGGACAAAATATCTCTAGATATCCGGAATATCTGAACATAAATCCTAACTTTGGAAACACTGAATAAAGTCAGGGTGGTATACACCTTTAATCCCAGAACTCTGTACACAATGCTTGGCAGAGACCTGTATGCTCAACACCAACCTATTCTGCTTAGTGATAGCCTGTCTAAAACAAAAACAAAAACAAAACAAAAACCCCACATTTATTAGTTTCTCACATGTGGCATTAGTTTTAAAACTCCATTTGTTTAGATAAGAATCTAAACAAATTTATAGAGGAACCAGTTGACTATCATTGTTTAACTGTAACATAAAAAGCTACTCCTCCTTGAAGCATATTCCAGACCCAAACAAAACCAAAAATTGGGAAGATTATTATGCCAGCACAAAATCAGTTCTGTTCATTGCCCTCAGTGTGGGTAGTGCTACCACTATATTTCTTTACCCATGTGGATACATTGTCTATACAGTAGGTACTCAAACACTGAAGAATGTTTGTTGGTTGAAAAGTCATCTCCAAAGTAAGTTCAATCTCTATGACTATAGGAAACTGTTTTCTAAAATTTTGTTTATACTTTGTCCATATGTTATTTTAGGTATCTCAGAAGGAGTATTTATATTGACTAATTTAAATTATTTAGAAAAAAGTTTCTTCCTTGTTCTTTGTCTTAATGATTGACAGTAACATCTATATAATAACTCAAAGCAGAACCATAGATTGTTCTCCTGTATATTTCAATTATAAATGAATGTGTCTTTTAAAATATAAAAAATTACAAAAATTTATTCAGTGTGTGTGAGTGGTACTGTTGTGTGTATGTGCTGTGTCTATACATGGTACCTGTAGAGGTCAGAGGAGAATGTCCAGGACGTTAGATCTGGAATCACAGATGCTTAGAAGATACTATGTGAGTGGTGGGAGTGAGCTTAGGTCTTCTGCAAGAGTAAAAAGTACTATTAACTGCTGAATCAACTTTTCTGTCTGAACTGGTATTTCTTGATTCTTGCCTTGTGGTATATATATATATATATATATATATATATATATATATATATATATGTGTGTGTGTGTGTGTGTGTGTGTGTGTGTGTGTGTGTGTGTGTGTGTGTGTGTGTGTGTGTGTGTGTGTGATATATATATATCACATATATATGTGTTTTCTTTATCCTATATATATCATATATATGTTTTCTTTATCATATATACTTTCTTTATCCTATATATATATATCACATATATATGTATGTGTTTTCTTTATCCTATTTTCTCTGATGGCAATAAAGGGACATAGTCCATCCAATTTGTGTAAATGAAGCATATTTTAAAATGTGTCTGCTACTCAATCCCCAAGCTCTCTATTACTTTGTCTGAAATTTAAAAGAGAATAAATAATTTTTCATCATATAAACACATTTGGTAAAGTAGCAGGATATAAAATTAACATGCAAATATCAATAGTCATCCTATATACAAATGACAAAGGTCAAGAGAGAAATCAGAAAAATAATCACATTCACAATGGGCTAAACAGTATCTTGTAATAAGTAAAACTATGAAAGTAAAAGCCTTGTACAATGAAAGCATTAAAATGAAACTGAAAAAGATACAAGAAAATGGAAATACCTCTTCCCATGTTAATGGATTGGTAGGGTTAATAGAATATGAGAATTCCATACTTCCAGAAGCAAATTCTATGTAATCTCTATCAAAATTTAAATGTAATTCCTCACAGAAATTTAAAAAATCTTATATTTTATATGTAAATACAAAAGACACAGGATAGCTACAACAGTACTGTATAATACAGAGAATCTATTGGGGCTCTCACTATACAAGATTTATAGTTATACACCAGGTGGCTATAGTAATAAAAACAGCAAGGTACTGGAAAAAAGATTCATTCATAGTGAGATAGAATTGAGGACCTAATAAATTGAGTTTTCAAAGAAGCAAATGATATGCAGTGGAGAAAAGACGTATTAAATGAATGATGTTGATCAACCTCAGTCACTCCAAATAAAATGAAATTAAATTCTTATTCTTCACCCAGCACAAAACTCAACTCACTGGGACTCCTCTTGAGCATCATGATTTGGTGTGTGTCATGGAGATCTTGAAGTGTGGGATCTACAGGTCTAGCCCCTTCACATATGCCAGCAATTCATAAATGAGGTAGATATTGGGGTGGGCTAACTCACGGACTTGATTCTGGGCCTGGGTGGTAACTGGGTGGGTCAGTCTGCAAACTTTCATTCATTGCCAGCACCCAGGTGAGCTCTCCAGTACTGTCCCAACTAGTTCATCCAGTGCAGCAGGCAGCAAGGACCTGTGTGGGCTCTCCTACTCAAGCCCTCGGTTTTAGCTCACCCGAGCGCACTCACAACCAGGAGCAGATCTACTCTTTTGCTCAGGTGAGGTGTAGGGCCCACTCTCCAGATTGCTGCAGTAGGTGACAGGGAGGGTCAGCTCTTCCATTCTCACGCCTCTGAGGTTAGCTCTCCTACCTGCAGCAGGTTGCAAGAGGGCATGTTTCCCTCATATATGCCACCACATGTCATATAATGCAGGCTGCTATCCTGCCAAATGTCTCAAAACAAACCAATGACTCATTGCAATGAACATTTACAAGATGTATGAACTAAAGTGTATATTGTGTGACTAACAGTGCCACATTATAGTTTCCACTCTGAGACTTTGCTGTTGTTTCTTTGTTTGTTTGTATGTTTAAGTGTTGGTTTTGTTTTTAAATTTTGTTTAGTTTTGAGGGGGTAGCAAGGGTAGAGGGCAGAAGTGAGTGGATGGGGAGATGAGTGAAATTGGGGTGCATGATATAAGATCCATGAAATAAAACATTTAAAAAACAAAGCAACTTAGCTCCAAATGGATCAAATACAGCAGAATAAGACTTTGTCTTCTGAATCAGATATATGAGAAGTTAGGGAATATACTTAACTTAGGCTCATGGAATGATATTCTGAAGTATAATCCTATAGTATATGCCTAAAGAACCCAGTTAATAAACAAGACCTTATGAAACTAAGAAACTTCTGTACAGAAAATGACACAAATGATCTGAGGAAGAAACGGCCTGCAGAATGGGGAAACACTTTACCACCTCTATATATGGCATATACAAAGACCTCAAAAGATAAATATGAGGGAAATAAGAGCAATTAAAATATGGGATTCAGGGCTAAATAGAGATTTCTCAAAAGACAAAATGCAAATAACTGAAACTTTTTGAGAAATATTCAACACTCTTATATATCAGGAAATTCAAATTAAATTACTTTATGATTTTATCTTACCTCAATCAGAATGGCTAAATTCTAGGATATAAATACAGTGCTGGTGTAGATAAACAGAAAGGAAATACTCATTCAATGATGATGGCAGTGCAAACTGATGAATCAACTATGGAAATCAGAGTATAGGATTCTCAGAGGACTAGAGAAGGGTCTCCCACAGGATTCAGCCATACACATAGGACTTTATATCTTATTCTAGAGATACATAGTCCTTCATGTTCATTGTTGCTCTGTTCATAAAAAAATAGAAAATACTAAATGTCAGTTGTGTGCTGAATGGATAATGAAAATGAAGTGCATTTACGCAGTGGGGTATTATTTATCAATTCAGAAAAATAAAATTATGCAATTCTAGGTAAGATAATTCAGAAGCAGAAATAACAAATACTGTGTATTTTGTCTAATTTTCCGATGTTATTTTTGAATCTTTAGATATATAATATCTGTTTATAATATATAAAGACATCAAGAAATTAGTAAATGATGGTAGGGAGTATACTTCAAGGGAAGGAAAAAACCATACTGTGATATAAAGCATTACACATGAATAATAGAAGAAGATGAGTTAAATGGAAAGGAGTATAGAAGGGCAGCATATATAGGTCATATAGGAAGAGATAACAAGCATAGTAGGCATTTTACAAAATCATTGGAAACCAAATTCTAAAATATCCCTAAAATATATACATACATGGTTATAAAAAGCACTTGAGTTTCCCTATAAAAATTGACCATTATCTATCAGACACCATAAACTAACAAATAAAAACAGCAGTACTAGGACTGGGTTATCTTTTTAAGAGTTCTTAGCAAGTGAGGTTTCATATAATCTCAAACATTTTCAGATGGTTGTCAATGTTTCTTCTTATCCTTTGCAAAATTACAGTATGTCTCTACTGCTGAAGACATTACCTACTTGAAGAAGAACATGAAAAAATGAAGCTGATAGTCACCCAGGAGCCTCATTCCCTACTTCTTAGCTTTCATGGGTGCTATGTATGCTACTAGAGGAGGAAAGAGATCATGAGTCATATGTAAGTGTGAAAACTGAAAATCATAACATGAAAATATCTAGGAAGATCTATGTTGTATATGTATATCTATATCTATACATACAGTGGTGCAATTATAACACTATGGACATGGAAGAAACCAATCACTTTTGATTAGATTTAAGGTCTGTTACTCAAGTTAAATTTAATATTTGACACATTGTTAATTAAACAAGAAAACTGTGACTAGACAGTCCATGAGAACAATTAAAGAATGTAATGTTATTTTTCTGTTGATTGGTTATAGTATTAAATTAATATCTAAAGAGTTAATCTTAGAACCAAAAGATTAGTGGTTCAGTTAGTTCTCATTAGGGAAGTTTGTTCTGCAATCAATCATGATTAACATAGAGACCCACAACCAATAAAGGTACAAAGAATAAGATAGTGAAGAATTCTAAGCCTTAAATGGGACAACTATATCACATCCATCCTATTAAGGTTCAGGAATTATGGAAGAATAGAGGGAAGAAAGATTGTAAAAGCCACTGTGGTGGAACACTCAAAGAAAGAGTGTTTTCCAAAACCAGGTGGTGGTGGCGCACACCTTTAATCCTAACACATGGGAGGCAGAGGCAGGCGGATCTCTGAGTTTGAGGCCAGCCTGGTCTACAAGAGTTAGTTCCAGGACAGGCCCCATAGCTACAGAGAAACCCTGTCTTGAAAAACCGAAAAAAAAAAAAAGGGGGGAAGAGGGTGTTTTGTAGAAACAATAGGAAAATTGCAAAGGTAGTTAAACAGTAGTTGAGAAAATATTCAGGGGATTTTGCAAGATTGAGGGAGGTAAAATTCTAGGATGGCAATAGAAGGAAAGAATAAATACCCATCCAGAGAAAGAGTTATGGGAACTCCCAGTTGGTAGGTCCTGGGAGAAGAAGAGCAAGTTTTGTTTCAAGGTGCAGGCTTGAGACAGAGACCTCTACAGGAGCAGGCCTGAGCCAGTGACTTCTGCTTGTGCAGGCCCAAGGCAGTGACCTCCACATAAGCGCAGGTAAAGGGATTCACCACCCAGGGAGCAGGCCCAAACCATAGACATCTGTAGGACCAGGGGCAAGCCAGAAACCTCCACAGAAGTAGGCCCAAGACAGGGACATCTGTGAGAACAGGGCTGAGCCAGCAACTTTATCTGGAGTAGGCCCAAGGCAGCAACCTCCACAGGAGCAAGCTTGAGCCAGTGTCTTCTGCCAGAGCAGGCCCAAGACAGCAATCTCTGGCAGATCAGGCCTGAGTTAGCCACCTCTGCTGGAGCAGGCCCAAGGCAGTGACCTCAGCATCAGTGGCCTCTAGCAAGCAACATTCGAGGGAGCAGGTATAATGACACCCACGATTGCAGAGTGACTCTTGGGAGTGCTGGTGACTGCCAGAACACCAAATGACCTCTGGGTTGACTGGAAACATGGTCTTGACTGCACTATGAGGAGCAACCATCTGAACCTTGGATCCACTGGTTCCAAGACTGATTACCTGAGACACAGCCCCAAATACATCAATCAGAGGAAAAGATGGGTAGACGAGGTAAGAACAAACTCAACACCACATAGAGGAGCACAACACTAACAAAAACTAGTGGCCCTACAACAGCAAGACTTGAATACCCAAATAGAGATTAAGCAGAAGAAAATGACCTAAAGATTAACTTTAGGAGAATGTTTGAGGCCATTAAGGAGGAAAAGAAAAATTCCCTCAAAGAAATGGAAGAAAAAACAAACAAAAATTGAAAGAAATCAACAAATCCCTTAAATAAAACTAAAAAAATCAATCAAACAGATGAAAGAAACAATTCAAAATAGAGACAATAAAGAAAACACACACTGAGGGAATTAGAGTAACGGAAATTATGAGAAAATGATCAGGAGCATCAGATGCAAGCATAATCAGCCAAATACAAGAAATGGAAGAGAGAATATGAAGCACTGAAGATACAATAAAGAAAATAGACTCATTGGTCAATAAAACATTAAATCTAACAAAAACTTAACAAAAATATCCAGGAAATATGGGACATCATGAAAAGACCAATCCTGCTAATAATAGGGATAGAAGAAGAAATCCCACTCAATAGCACAGAAAATATATTCAACAAAATCAAACAAGAAAACTTTCCCAACCTAAAGAAAAATATGCATATGAGAAGCTTACACAACACCCAATAGACTGGAACAAAGAAAGTCTCCTTACCGCATAATAAATAAAATACAAAATATATAGAATAAAGAGTAAATATTAAGAGCTGCAAAGGAAAAAGGCCAAGTAACATATAAACGAAGACCTACCAAAATTACACCTGACTTCTCAATGGAAACAATGAAAGTCAGAAGGTCCAGATCAAGCATTATACATACATTAAGATATCATGGATGTCAGCCCAGACTACTATACCTAGGAAAACTTTCAATTACCATAAACACAATAAAAAAGATATTCTATGAGAGAACCATTTACTTTTAACCAGATTTAACCAATACTTACATAGCCACAAACTCAGCCCTACACAAAGTACTGGAACAGAAAACTCCAACACAAGGAAGTTACCACCATTCACAAAATCACAGACAATAATCTCATAGCAGCAAATCCCTAAGAAGGGAAAAACACACAATAACATCACCAATAATGAAAACTAAAATAATAGCAACTAGCCATTACTGGTCATTAATATCCCATAATATAATTGAACTCAACTCACCTATGAAAATATACAGGTTAACAGATTAGATACAAAAAGAGCATCCATTCTTCTATTCCCATGCACAAAACTCAATCTATCCCCATGCACAAAACTCAAGGCCAAATAGATTAAAGACCTCAACATAAGTCCAACCACACTGAACCTGTCAGAAGAGAAAGTGGGAAGTAGTCTTCAATGCATGGGCACAGGAGACCACTTCTTAAGTATAACCTCAGTAGCACAGACACTGAGAGCAACAATAAGTAAATGGGACCTCCTGAAACTGAGAAACTTCTGTAAAGCAAAGGACTCAGTCACTAAGACAAAAAAGGCAACCTACTGAATGGGAAAAGATTTTCACCAGCCCCACATCAGACAAAGGACTGATCTCCAAAATATATAAAGACTCAACAAATTAGACATCAAAATTACAAATAATTTAATTAATAAATTGATACAGATCTAAGCAGAGAATTCTCAACAGAAGAATCTCAAATGTCTGAAAGGCACTTAAGGAAATGTTCAACATCCTTAGCTGCCAGTTGAGTGCAAATCAAAACAACTATGAAATACCATCTTACACTAGTCAGAATGGCTAAGATCAAAAACACCAATGATAACTTATGCTGGAGAGGACGTGGAGTAAGGGGAACACTCCTCCATTGCTGATGGGGATGCAAACTTGTAAAACCACTCTCGAAATCAGTATGGAAATACTTCAGAAAATTGAGAATTAACCTACCTCAGTACCAAGCATTACTACTCTTGGGCATATACCCAAAGGATGCTCAATCATACTACATGAACATTGGTTCAACTGTTTTCATATCAGCATTATTTGTAATAACCAGGACATGAAAACAACCTAGACACCACTTAACCATAGAATGGATAATGAAAATGTGACACATTTACACAATGGAGTACTACTAAGGGGTAAAAAACAATGATATATTTAAATTTGCATGCAAATGGATGGAACTAGAAAAAGCCATCCTGAGTGAGGTAACCCAGGCCCAGAAAAATAAACGTGGTATGTACTCACTTGTAAGTGGATACTATCTATAAAGCCAAGGATATTGAACCTCTAGTCCATGACCCCAGATAAGCTAACAAGGTGAATACTTAATATATAGATGCCCTCTGGGAAGGGGAAATAGACAAGATTTCTTGACAAAATTGGGAGCATGGATACTATGGGATTCCCATTTGCGTGCTGTGAATACCATTAGTTAATGAAGATAATGTCTTGAGCTTGTGATAGGGTACAGTAGAGATAGGTGGGAAAAAACTAAACTGAATGCTGGAAGAAAGGAAGTGGAGGCAGGGAGAAGCCATGGAGCCTCTGCTGGAGACAGACATGCCAGGACCATTCTGGTAGACCACAAGCCCCATTACAAAATATAAAATAATGGAAATAGGTAAAATTAACATGTAAAAGCTAGCCAATAATAATTTAGAGCTAATAGGCCATGCAGTGATTTGATTAAAAGATAAAAAAGAAACATATCTCACCCTCAAAGACAGACATCACCTCAGAGTAAAGGGTTGGGAAAAAATCTTCCAACCAAATGGACCTAAGTGACAAGCTGAAGTAGCTATCTTAACATCTAACAGAATAGACTTCAAATTAAAATCAATTAAAAGAGACAAAGAAATACATTTCATATTATTCACAGGAAAATTCCATCAAGAGGAAATCTCAATACTGAAAATGTATACCCTAAATAAAAGGGCACACTCATATGTAAGAGAAACAATACTAAAGCTTAAATCACACAATAAACCCCACACACTAATAGTGGGAGACCTTAACACCCCAGTCTAAACACTGGACAAGTTTTTCAGACAGAAAATTAACAAATAAGGGAATTAACAGATGTTATTGCTCATATGTACTTAACAGATATCTATAGAACAGTCCATCCAAACATAAAAGAATATACCTTCTTCTCAGCTCCTCATGGAAATCTTCTCAAAAACTGACCACATAATAGGTAACAAAGGAAACCTCAACACATGCAAAAAAAATGGAATAACCCCATGTAGTTTATGGGGTCACCATGGCTTAAAATTATAATTCAAAAACAACACAATTTTGGAAAGCCCACAAACACATGGAAATTAAACAATGCTTAACTGAATTATCAATGGGTCAAGGAAGAAATAAAGGAAGAAATTAAAGACTTCCTAAAATTCAATGAAAATGACCAAACAACATACCCAAATTTATGGACACAATGAAAGCAGTGTTAAAATGAATGTTGATAGCACTAAATGCCTATGTAAAGAAGCTAAAGAAATCCCACACTAGTGAGCTAACATAACATTTGAAAACTATGGAACAGAGAGAAGTCTTCCTCACTGAGAATGACTAAATGGCAGGAAATAATCAAATTGAGAGGTGAAATCAACAAAATAGAAACAAAGAAAACAATACAAAGAGTCAATGAGACAAAAGGTGGTTCTTTCAGAAAATTAACAAAACAGACAAACTTTTGTCCAAAGGAACCAAAAGGCAGAGAGAGAGAACATTCAAATTAACAAAATCAGAAATGAAAAGGGAGACGTAACAACAGACATGGAGCAAATTCAGAGAATCATTGTGTCATATTTTGATAATCTGTACTCCACGAATTGAAAAACTTAAAGAAAATGGACAATTTTCTGGATAAATATCACTTACCAAAAGTAAATAAAGACCAGATAAGAAAATTTAATAGATCTATAATTGCTAAAGAAATAGAAACAGTCTTTAAAAGTCTTGTCCCCCAAAAAGCACTAGATCAGATGGTTTCAGCACAGAATTCTACATGATTTTCACAGAAGAAGTTATACCAAAACTCCTCAAATTGTTCCATACAATAGAAACAGAAGGAACATTACCAAACACTTTTCATGAGGCTACAATTACCCTGATATCCAAACCAAACAAAGACATTACTAAGAAAGAGAATTACTAAGAAAGACATTACTAAGAAATACAAAGCTATCTCATGAACACTCATGCAAAAATACTCAATAAAATATTGGCAAATCAATCTAAGAACACATCAGAAAAATCATCCATTATGATCAAGTCAGCTTCAACCCAAAGATGGAGAGATAGTTCAGTACAGGAAAATCTGTCAATGTTATCCACCATACAAACAAACTGAAAAGAACACACATGATCATCTCATTAGATATTAGATGTTAAAATAGCCTTTGCAAAAATACTACACTCCTTCATGATAAAGGTCTTAGAGAGAACAGAGATAAAAAGAACATAGCTAAACAAAATAATGGCAATACAGCAAGCCAACAACCAACATCAAACTAAATGGAGAAAAAAAACCAATGAAATTCCACTGAAATCAGGAACCAGACAGGTTGTCCATTCTCTCCATATCTATTCAATATAATAATTGAGGTACTAGCTAGAGCAATAAGACAACAGAAAAAGATTAAGAGGATACAAATCAGAAAAGAAGTCAAACTCTCACTATTTGTTGATAGTATGGTTATTTGCATAAGCAAGCCCCATAAATCAACCACAGAACTTCTACAACTCACAAATATCTTTAGTAATGTAGCTGCATACAATATTTCTTTGAAAAAATCAGTAGCCCTTCTTTACACTGATGATTAATGGGCTGAGAAGGAAATCAGAAAAATATCACCCTTCACATTAGCCACAAACAGCATAAAATATCTTGGAGTGATTATACCCAAACAAGTGGAAGAACTGTATGACAAGATCTTTAAATCTTTGAAGAAAGAAATTGAAGAATGCAACAGATAATGGAAAGATGTCCCATGCTCTTGGTTAGGTAAAAATTCACATATTAAAAATATCAATCTTACCAAGAGCAATCTACAGATTCAATCCAATGTCCATCAAATTCCCAGTAAAATTTTTGACAGACCTTGAAAGAAAAATATTCAACTTCATATAGAAAAGCAAAAAAAACCTAGATTAGCCAACACAATCCTGTACAATAAAGGAACTGCTGTGGGAGCTCCTTCATCCAGTAGCCTTTAAGATACCAGCCCAGTTGGGCATGGTCTCTTATACTACAAATGTAGCTGTAAAGCATGTGATTGCTTTCTTGTTTCCAGTTCTCACTTCTGGCTGCGAGATTCAGTTTCTGTTCCCTGTTTATACAGAGGACTGTGATCTAGGAGAGTGATCTGTTAGTCTCCCCTAAATAAATAACCCTTTATTATACATAATTCTGTGCTAGTGTGGGATTATTTTGTAACTTCTATCATCTGGTGCACAACGTGTAGCCTGAACCTATGACCCTAAAATTAAGAGTGTCTACTGCCAACAAATGGTGCCAATGTGGACAACTGCATCCACATAAAACCTAAGAGTGCTTGGAAAATAATTATAGACACAAAAGAACAGTGTGAAGCATGGCTTCTAGGTAGCAGCATTTCCTTAGGTGAGCTCTATTTGCTAGAGGCAAGTGCCTCTCATTTAAGAGAGGCTTCCTGACACAGCTTTAGCTGAAAAAAATCTTGCAGCCCTTTTAAGAGGCTCTGGCACAAAGCACTTAAACAGTGTATATGAATAGCTGACAGCATGCTTATTGGTGATGACAAGGACCTTGAACCTCCATAGAGTTCTAACAATAAACATCGCTCTGAGAAGTACCTCTGCCATGGGGCTATACTCTCAGAAAGCTAAGGAATGGGTGGATCCAGCCATCAAAGTCACAGCTTTAATGCTAACCATATTGCTTAGTAAGTTAAAGACTCATGTGGTCAGAAAAAGACAGATTCAGATGAAAAAACCCTATAAACCGTTTAGAGTGTGTTTAAAAATATATGTAGGCTTGGGAAAGAAAAAAAGGATAAAGTCCTTAAGGTGAGAGAAAGAAAGAGAGAGAGAGATTGGCTGTTTTGGCACACACCCTTAATCCCAGAACTTGGAAAGGATAGGCAGG
Source organism: Ondatra zibethicus (assembly GCA_004026605.1). Classification (NCBI taxonomy): domain Eukaryota; kingdom Metazoa; phylum Chordata; class Mammalia; order Rodentia; family Cricetidae; genus Ondatra; species Ondatra zibethicus. The sequence continues at coordinate 3,473 of PVIU01026618.1, read as the reverse complement.
CAGATCTCTGGATCTCTGTGAGTTCAAGGACAGCCTGGTGTACAGAGTGAGTTCCAGGACAGCTTTAGATACACTGAGAAACTCTGTCTCAAAAAATCAAAAATGAAAAACTAAAAGGAAAACAATAGAGTTGAAAATAAAGACATGTAAAGCTGGAAAATATACAGAAAGTCTGGATACTGTATATTATTGTGTTGTCTTTGAATTGTATGACTGCTGAGGAAGGAACAACAACTGCTAAACAGCAATTGATTATAAATGCTGCTGAATTAATCATATATATATATAATGTCTTGAATTTAAAATATAAGTGAAAATATATGTTACTTTGGAGACTAGGTTTTGCTTTTGTTTTCACAAAAAACAAGAGGCTGTGGATTAATTCTGGGTTAAGAAAAATCAGTTTGGTCAAGGAAGACACCCTAAAGAATCCCTAATAAGAGCCGATGACCCAGATGATCCAGCATTTCACAGGACCTCTGTTGGAGTTTCCTCTGAGTTCTACATCAAGAACAGCCTCAAGAGTTTTGGCTTAGATAATTAAGCCTCACATAATATTCCAGTCAGAACTTGATCATAATTCAAAATTTTCTTTTTCCCAAAAGATGATCAGTGACCTCAATCAGGGGGAAGTATCCTAGAAAATTATGCCCATACCTCCCCCCCAAAAAAAAGGATTATGGATGCTTTTCTTTGTTTAGAGTGTTAGTTACAAGTTGTTATGGATAATGGTCTAGAAAAAAGCTAAACAAAGGAGATTAGATTCAGAATCCTTGTTTTGAAAAAAACTGGGGGGGGAAGTGCTGTGGAATAATGTTCTTATATACTATAAAGGTTTTTCAGTTCATTTCTTTAATAAAACAGTGATTGGCCAGTAGCAAGGCAAGAAGTGTAGGCTGGGCAAGCAGAACAGGAGAATTCTGGGAAGAGTAAAAATTAGTCTGAAGTCATCATCTAGACACAGAGGAAGCAAGATGAATGCCTTGCTGATAAAAGGTACCAAAATGGTTATGTGGATAACATAGACAAAAATAATGGGTCAATTTAAGATTTAAGAATTAGTTAATAAGAAGCCTGAGCTAATAGGCCAACCAGTTTATAATTAATGTAGGCCTCTGTGTGTTTCTTTGGGAATGAACGAATGCAGGAGTGGGTAGGAAAGAAATCTCTGTCAACAAGGAACTACTGGAGGCATCATGGTCCCTGACTTCAAACTCTACTTCAAAGCTATAGTACTGAAAACAGTCTTGTATTGGCATAAAAACAGACAGGAGGACCAATGGAACTGAATCAAAGACACAGATATCAATCCAAACACCTACAAACACCTGATTTTTGCCAAGAAACAAAAATATAAAATGGAAAAAAGAAAGCATATTTAACAAAGGGTGCTGGCAAAACTGGATATTAACATGTGGAAGAAAGAAAATAGATCCATATCTATCATGCAGAAAACTCAAGTCCAAATGGATCTAAGACCTCAACATAAAACCAACCACATTAAACCTCATAGAAGAGAAAGTAGGAAGTATGCTTAAATGGATTTGCTGTAGGAGGTCCCTCTGTATTTGTGTTGCTTTCATTGGTTGAATAAAGAAACTGTCTTAGCCTTTTGATAGGGTGGAACTTAGATAGGCAGGGAAAAGAGAACTGAATGCTGGGAGAAAGAAGGCAGGCAGAGAGATCCGTCATGGAGTGGCCAGAATCAGACATGCTGAATCTTTCCTGGTAAGCCACGACCTTGTGGTAAACACAGATTAGTAGAAATGGGTTAGGTTAAGATGTGAGATTTGGCCAAGAAGAGGCTAGATATAATGGGCCAGACAGTAATTTAATTAATACAATTTCTGTGTTGTTATTTTGGGGGTTAAGCTAGTTGGGTGGCGGGATGCAGTATGCAGCTTGCTCACTCCTTCTACAACATGCATTGGCATAAAAGACCACTTTCTAAATATAACCTCAGTAGAACAGACACTGAGAGAAACAATTAATAAATGGGCCTTCCTAAAACTGAGACGCTTCCGTAAATCAAAGGATGCAATCAACAAGACAAATGGCAGCCTACAAAATAGGAAAAAAATCTTCACCATTCCTACATTGGAGAGAGGACTGATCTCCAAAATAAACAAGAACTCAAGAAATTGGTCTTCAAAAGAACAAATAATCCAATAAAAATTTGTGTTACAGACCTAAACAGAGAACTCTCAACAGAGGAATCTAAAATGGCTTAAAGACACTTAAGGAAATGATCAACATCCTTAGCCATAAGAGAAATGCAAATCACGACATCTCTGAGATTCCATCTTACACCTATAAGAATAACCAAGATCAAAAACACTAATGACAACTTATGCTGGAGAGGAAGTGGGTTAAAGGGAACACTCTTCCATTGCTGGTGGGAGTACAAGCTGGTATATCCCTTCTCAATATCAGTATGGTTGTTTCTCAGAAAATTAGGAAATAACCTTCCTCAGACCCTGCAATACCACTTTTGGGTATATATCCAAAAGATGCTCAATCATACCACAAGGGCATGTGCTCAACTATGTTCACTGCAGCATTATTTGTCATAACCAGAACCTGGAAACAACCTAAAGGCCCCTTTGTCAAAGAATGGATATGGAAAATGTGGTACATTTGCACAATGGAGTACTGCACAGCAGAAAAAAAAAAACACATCTTGAAATTTTGGTGTAAATGGATGGATCTAAAGAACATCATATTGAGTGACATAACCAAGACCCAGAAAAACAAATATCTTGTAGACATAAGTGGCTTTTAGACATAAAGCAAAGAAAAACCAGCCTACAATTCACAATCCCAGAAAATCTACACAACAAAGAAGACCCTAAGAGATACACACATTGATTTAATCCACATGGGAAGTAGAAAAAGTCAAGATCTTCTAAGTAAATTGGCAGCCTGTGGACCATGGGAGAGGGTAGAAGGGGAGGTGTAGGAAGGAAGGGGAGCAGATAAAAATATATAGCTCAATAAAAATAATTTTAAAAGGAAAATAAGGAACTACCTTATCTGAAATTTTGCTTCCAGACCTCAATTACTATACAACTACAATCTGAAAATATTAAATAAATATCAAGAAAGACAAAAAAGAAAATCAAGTAAATGTATGAATGATATAAATTGGAAAGAGCAATGGATTGAGCCCCCAAGGTGCAGGTGAAGAGCAGAAGGTGGGAGAAAATGAGTTAGGAAGTTAGGACCATGAGGGGCTGGTCCACCTACTGAGACAGTGTGCCTGAACTAATGGGATCGCACCAATCCACCTGGACTGGGACTGAATGAGCATATGATCAAACCAGACTCTCTGAATGTGGCGGCGAAAGTTGGCAGATGGAGAACCCATCAACAATGACACCAGGACCTATTTCTTCTGCATGTATTATCTTTTTGAGAACCGAGTCTTTTTGAATGCACTCCTTCCTAGGCCAGGAGGGATGGGGGTGGGCCTT
>PVIU01026617.1:0-21718 GCA_004026605.1 Ondatra zibethicus | reverse complement strand
CAGCTGTATAATAACATATTAGAGGCAGTTGGACATAGAAGATGGAGCTTGTTCTCTGTAAAAGTCAAACTGGGTGGTGTAATGAGCATGCAAACAGATCCCTCTGAACAAGTAGAAAGAGAGGAATCTGTAGTGTAGGTGAAGTAGGAAAACTATAGTATATAGAATAAGTATAATATAGAAAATAGAAAATAAAAAACTGTGTGAAGTGGAAAATTACTAACGTGAAATATTAAGAGAACACTTCGCCCACTTGAAGGCCACCACACCCATTTGGCCCTGCCAGATGGGGAGGCCGCATCCAGTAACCTTGGTATCAAAAGTAGCCTTGCCACTCGAGAAGGACCCCCCCACCCTTCTGTGGTCAGTCGATACTGATAACCCAGGACATCTGGTTATCAGAAGGACTTGACAAGGGTCAGTTTCAAACTGGCATAAAAAGAGAGGGCAGAAGCAGGGCAGGTATCTCACTCTTCAAAGATGGCCCAGGTACCAGGCCTCATAGAGAGAGAGATCCTCCAAGCCTGCCTCCCGAAAAGCAGAAATATTGAATGCCTTGCCTAAACTTTTAATGCTTTGCCATCCCGAGAGCAAAGCTTTGCCTCCTGACTTGATAACCGCCTTGCATCCCGACTGCAAAGCCTCATTGCCTGAGAGTGAGCGAAGGTCTGTCTCCCGAGAACAGACAACACACTCTGCCTTCCCGAATACAGGCAGAACGCTTTACCATCCCGAGAACAGAGAACTAAAACCTTGCCTCCTGAGACTCTGCCACCCGAAAAGCAGAGTTTAAGGCCCTGCACTCCGAGCACAGGCAGAACTCCTTGCCTTCTGAGACCAGGCCACAGACTACGTGGTCAAGAGTTGATCCAGCACCTGAGACCAGCCTGAGAACAAGACATCGAGAGCCTTATCTCCCCAACGCAGACTACGGGGTCAAGAGTCGAGCCTCGTGGTCAAGCCCCCAGTGCGGTCAGGCGTCCAGCCAGAAGAAATCCAAAAAGTCCTTTTTAAGCTGAAGAATACCAGGTCGTATGATGCTATTTAATGCGGGTATGAAGTGTTAAGAGAAGAGCATAGATGAGTTAATACATATGTTTAGTATATGAAATGTTAAGGGATATCTTATGGATAATTGATAGGATTAGGAAATTTTAAGTGATAAGTTGTGTTAAGTTGAGAAGTGTTTTATAGATAATAGATAAGTTGTATTAAGGTTAAGAAGTATTTTATAGATAAGTGATAAGTTAGATTATGAATTGGTTTTATGTATTGGATATTAGTAGGCTTAATAATTATGATATTGAATTGCTTGTATGTTACCCAACATCAAACCCCCATGCCTATTAAGATTGTAAACCCCATTGATGTATTGGATATTGAAGTTGCTAGTAAAGAATCATTATAAAGACAATTCTCTTGCTTGGTCTGGTTATTCATCACTCTCTGGGATGAACTGCACAGAGTCCTCATAGTAATTACTCGGAAAAGAACCTGGAGCTGAAGTCCCCCAGCTCATAACAGGTGGGGTGGGGGCCATTTCATACCCCCATATTTCAAGTCTCACCATAACAGAAGTGGCCATAAAGTTCACAGGCAAAGTCAACAGTCAACTCATTTCTCCTCTATTTACACCAACAAACTGATATTTGTTTTCCTCATTGGGATGTGGGGCATGGGAATGGGGACTCTGCATCTCCAGGACACTGGGCAGGACAGGCTTACAGAAGGGTGGCAACTCTGCCGTCATTTCTTGGCTGTTTCTTTGTCAGTATTTGCAGTGTTTGAGAAATGGCTGGGCAGTTAGGAGGTTTCCAAAGAAGGACAGCAGGGTAAGAGAGAGAGATAGATACACACAGATACACACATATACACATATACACACACACAGAGGAGGGGATAGATAGATAGATAGATAGATAGACAGATAGATAAATAGATCTTAATATTGAAAAATCTCCCCATTCCCCACCAAGCTGGAGATAAAGGAAGCTCCCAGGCCTTGAATTCAGTGTGAAATCCCAGAGCCTAGAGCCATACATGGGCCCAGGGGCTGTTGCTAAGGCTTGGGATGTGTTGCTAAGGCTTTTTCTTTTTGAAGTCATAAAAGAGCAAAGGGGGAATCTTAATACTTGAGGATCAGGGAGATGGGTATCAGATTCTGACTTAGAGCAGGAAGTCTTAGGTGGCCACACTTTCCCAGAGGGGTAGTGAGGAAGTCTCACAGCCTGGAGTTCCTAATAATTCCATCAGTGATTTTCTATTGTTTTACAAATACAGGGCAAACTCTTCCTCGCAGCCCTGGGGCTGTGTAGGAGCCCCTTCTAATCTTTCTCAATTCCTTATTGCTTTTCTTTCTTCTCACCTTTCAAAGGAAATGACCTTCAGTTGACCCTCTCCCTACCTTTTCTTGCAGCCTCTGGGATTCCAAGGCTTTTCTTGAGTTGCCTTACTCACCCAGTTCCTGTCACTGCCCTGGGGGATGGGGGAATCAAACTCTCTCTCTCTCTCTCTCTCTCTCTCTCTCTCTCTCTCTCTCTCTCTCTCTCCCTCCCTCCCTAATTACCTGTTTTCTCAACGCTCACCATTTGTTACAACCTGTAATGATTTGGCTCACTCATCCGTCTGTTTGACATGAAGCTTTGTTTGTTATTGGTCCTTAATGGAATATTTATCCATCTGAGCATTTCATTACTTTAGCCGTATTTGTGGATCCTACCATGTTCCTAGAACTAAGGAAAACTGACAGAGCCTCAAGACTTGGAAAAATGGAAGAGACAAGTCAAACGCCTGGTGTTGCAGGCAGCTGCACCTGTGGGGACCGGAAGCAGAGAAGGTGACGGGGGCCAGGGGAAGAGCTGTAGCTCTTATCAGCCCTCCCAGAAGCCCATCTGGTAGCCCTGCCAAGTGCAGTGTGCGGGTCAACAAATGTAATAACCAGAAGTCTGGAAAAGAGAATGGTGTAGAAAAAGCAAACGCATACCATGGACTCTTGCTAGAGTCCACTCCATCACATCCCGGAAGGACATCGGACGGAGGAAGGCGTGAGGGAGGTACGGTAAAGAGGGGTGGGGAGTGAACAGGTCTACCTGCAACTTCCCCTTTTCTTTTCTTTCTTTTGGTTTTTTCGAGACAGGATTTCTCTGTAGCTTTGGAGCCTGTCCTGGAACTAGCTCTTGTAGACCAGGCTGGTCTTGAACTCACAGAGATCCTCCTGCCTCTGCCTCCCGAGTGCTGGGATTAAAGGCGTGCGCCACCACCGCCCGGCAACTTCCCCTTTTCAAAACTCACTTCACGCACCCTCCTGACGGGCTAGGTCTCTTTGCTTTAGAAAACGTCCTTACCTCGGATCTAAGACGTGTGTTGGTTTTGAGACGCAGGCACACGGCTGTCGCACTTCTAACCAAGGAGCTATTTTAATTATCCCTTCACAGGTGAACAGGGGAGACACTATGGCTTTTATCTGGGTTTCAGCCGAGTCACTTACCCCAAATTCAGGCCACGAGAAACGTCGTCTACAAGGGAGGTCATGATAGAGAGTAGAGTTTTCTGAGAGGGTGGCTGGGGTCCCCTAAGTGACGCCGCCCAGGGCTGAGAGCAGAGGGGCAGGAGAGTGCAGCTGAGTGACTGTGCAGGGGCCCCACGGTTATAATATAAAGAGTAGTCTTCTGGTAGGTTCAGATCTTAGATGAGAAGCCATGAAAATGGATTTGTACAAGGAGCGATGCTCATTACAAATGGATCCCAGTGTGTTTTGCACATCAATGTTCTATTTGCACTTAAAAGCAGTGTGATCATCTCTAAATCTAAGCTAAGGACTCCTGCTCCCCCTTCCTGCCAAATGCCACACTGATAGCAAAGTCATTGATTGGCTTTGGAATCACACCCCTCATCTACTTGGACAAGAACCAGGCAGTAATAGGTGTCCTTTCCTGACGATGTTGAGAATTTGGATATTCTTGTTCAGGGGCAAAACCTGTTTTAACAAGATCGAAAGGAGTACTCCTTAGGAAGTGAGTATCCTACAACCTGGTGCATCGAATAGAGCCCTTAACGCGCAGTTGGTGTTGGCCTCCGAATCTTTTGTTGAAAGTTTCCTTTAGATTTCTTAATTATTCATGCTGTGGAGAAAGATATTAATTATTCAATTAGTCCCCCTCTGTGCTGAGATGTTTATTGGATTCTTATGCATTTTAGCTTCTGAGTGAGACATAATTGGGCAAATAAATGAATACTCTGATTTTTTTGAGAACATTCATGTATAGCCTTACTCTCGGGCATAGTTTCCAAGTGAAATATTAATTAAAACAAAATTGCTAAGATTATTATTCAACTGGGCATTGATCACAGCAAACTATGGCAGCATCGTCTCCCCAGGTTGAAAGTTGGCCTGCCCTCATTATTCTTGGTTTTACAGGCGCTTCCATGTCTCCCACACACCCAGTTGATCAATGATGTAGTAGGAACACAGGAAGTAGTATTGATCCACTGGTGCACGGGCAAATGTTAGATCTTGGGTCAACACACCCAATAGGAGCGCACCTGAATGTGGGTGCATCTTGCCCATCATGTCACAACCCTCTAAGGCCACCTCTTAGAGGGCTTCCCTTGCTCCTCAGAGGTGCCATCTCCTTCCCGTGTACACCACTGCAAACCTGTGTAGGCTCCTCCGCGCTCCCTGGAGGCTCCCATGCAGGCTGCCTACAGAAGCCCATTTTGTATTTGCCCTGTCCAGCACACGGGAGATGTGTGGAACCAACTTCCTGTTTTTGATGAAGGCTCTTCTGAGAATTATCATCGCTGCTCTTTTGAAGACCCAGGCTGCACTCAACACCTGTCACTGTAGCTGACTGGACAGCACCTGCTTATATCAGCTCTGCCTGTTCTGTGTTCCTTCCTCACAGTGCTATCTACCTTGAAGAAAAGGACTCTGATACAAGCCCTTGTATCAGGACACGATTTTGATTTACGTCTTTTAAACAGAACAAATATATCATTTTCCCTTCAAAGCCGGAACAGGTACAATCCAGAGAGGAAATCACTAAGTTACCACACAATCTGTAAGAGAGCTAATAAACCATCTAAGAACCAGAAAACGGGCAAGGGGCAGACCTGCTCCTTTGATCCTTCACTCTTCTGGCAAATAGGATTGGACACTGCCAAGGTGCGGACACAGGGGACCTTAAGGGAGCTGGTGTTCAGCTTTCATTGAATCCTGGGCGTTCCCACACAGCAAGTGACTATAAAATGGGTTGGATGTACATCCTACCAAAGACTATTGAAGACAAGTGCCATAGGGTTGGGCAGCTGTGTGCCAAGCAGTGGTGATTAATCCTTTGAATTCTAAACCTGGAGAAAGTTTTCTGACCCCACCTCCTACTAGCATTTCCTGAAAAGGCTGCATAGCAGATTGACTGGGTGTACAGAGACCTCTGCAGCATCTAGCCATGGTACCCTGGGAGGTGACAGGCAGTGCTGGGGGAGCAGAGGACCAGGGACCCCAGAGGACCCTGGCTTCTGCAGAGGAAGCATTGATGGTGTGGTAACAGTGTAAGTCAGGGAGAGAATTCTGCAACCCTCAGCATTTTGCACAAAACGTTTTCAGGTAATCTGATTTGAGCTCATTTCTTATTGATTTGTAATGACCTCAGAAATCCAAGACACTTCTGGGTCTTACAAAACTCATGAATCCAGAGGCCTCATCCTAAATGTGTCCCCTTACCCAATACTAGGTCTGACCCTTGACCCAGTGCGTCTGTGTGGATGAATTGCTTCAGATGCCAAGCCAAGCCACACAGGGTGAGGGAGCTTCCTATTGAAAGCTGATGTGGAAGCGGCCTTTGGCAGACTCTCTACTTGAACCCAGGCTTCCCAAAGCTAAGCCTGTCACTCTACCTATCTGGTTATGGATTAACTCTAAGAAGTGCCTATTTCCTTTGTTAGTTTGTTGTTCATGAAACATCTTTAGAAGTTTGCTGTCGTTCTGTAACATCAAAGGATTTTAAGAAAATAAGTGAGATTTTGATTCTGGGTATGAAGAGAAAACATCTCATAGGCATAGGTAATTAAAAAGAAATCTTAAGCTGGGATCTGCTTTACTGGCCAGGTGTTTGCTCAGCATACACAAGGCCCGGGTTTTGAATCCCAGAACTCTTCCCCGAAGAGAAAAGTTTCTTCACAGTGAAGCTCAAAAGCTTCTGTCCCCTTCAGTCTCACGTTTCAGTATGGCGCCATCACACCGAGTAAGGAATGCAGACATTGCCACTCCATTTATCCAGCACCAGCGGGAATACAGTAAGTTCAAGAATTTGGCCTTTGGAGGCCTAAAAGTCATTTCATCAAATGGTAGACATTTTGGAGGGCTAGCTGTCCTAAATATGGCACATTTTCAAGTCAGGAGCACCACGTAGTAAGTGATTCTTTTTGACTGGTGATTGCCAGGGAACTTCAGTTTTGTCCTGTGCACTGACTGGGGTGCTTAGTTACAGTCCTAGTTACTGCAACAATGAGCTGCAGGCTGATTTCCTATGTTTATTTCCTGTTTCCAGCGGTTTATATTTTGCTGATTTATTGTCATTGTTGCTCCATGTGTCCTTCTCCCTGCCGTCTCTCAGACACTCACAGTTACATAGGGCCATACCCACAATAACTACTGCTCTGTGCAGAGTAATGGCCTGTAAAACTAGATCTGTAGGACCTGCAACTGAATCCCTCTCCGCCATCTGTGGCCTCGATAACCAGGTCTTGGTCTGAGACTTTCACTGTGTTGTGCGGTTCTTTATTAAGAACTTGCATGTCTGTGAGGTTCCTATTTTCCTTGTTTCTTCTGATTAGTGTTAAGTACAATGACCTTATAATTAATGCTGCAATTTACTCTTCATTGAGTTGTTTTAAAAGTTTACTGTTTATCTCTTTCATTTGCTATTATTAAGAAAAACTTTGTAGTTTTATTTGTTTGTGTCTGTGTGGGCAAGTATGTGTGTGTATATGTGTGTGGGTGTATCCTCTGTGTGTGTCTGTTTGTATGTGTATGTAAGTGTATGTGTGTCTCTTTGTGTGTCCTCTGTGTGTATGTGCAAATGTATGTCTTTATATGTGTGTGTCTGTGTTTACATGTGTATTTAAGTGTATGTGAGTAAATGTGTGTGTATATGTGTGTGTGCACATGTGTGTCCTGGGATTGAACTCTGGTCAGCAGGCAGGCCCGCAAGCACTTATACCCGCTGAGCCATATCACTGGCACCTGGTTGTTATTTTTGAAATACATTTCACTGTGCATATTTGATATTTACAACATATTATGATATTCAGGTAGACAATAAATTGATTAATATGGTGAAGCAAATTAAAATATCTATAATCTCACAGCTACTTGGTGACAAAAGCAGTTAGAATTTACTTTAAAAAGTATTTCATACTTAATACATTGTGTCCTCATGTTGCCCATTGGATCTCTAGACTTCATGAATATACTAGATAGTTTTATGTCAACTCAACACAAGCTGAAGTTATCTCAGTGGAGGGAGCCTCAGTCAAGAACACGCCTCCAGAAGATTGGACTGTAGGCAAGCCTGCAGGGTGCTTTCTTAATTAGTGATTGATGGGGGAGGCCATCTCTGTGCTGGTGGTCCTGGGTTCTATAAGAAAGCAGGCTGAGTAAGCCAGGGGAAGCAAGCCAGTAAGCAGCACCCCTCCATGGCCTAGGCCTCAGCTCCTGCCCTACTTGAGTTTCTGCCCTCACTGCCTTTGATGATGGACTGTTATGTGGAACCAACCGTGAGTAAAATAACCCTTTCCTCCCCACACTGCTTTTGGTTACAGTGCTTCTCACAGCACTGGTGACCCTAACCAAGGCACTGCACCTGCTGCTTTGCTCCACATCTTCCCATTTCTTCCTCTTCCAGCTTTGCTCCTAGTAATCATTGTTGACTCTGCGTATGTGTGTATGGATCATGCAGTCGTTTTCCTTCGTGTCTGGCTTTACTGACTTAGCGTAGTGTCCTTCAGATTCTTTAATGCTGTGGCAAATGTCATAACTTCCTGTTTAAGGTCAACTAATATTGTCTTACATAGTGCAATATGGTCTCAAACTTGCTATGTCTACAGGCTACTTTAGGTAAGACAGCCAATCCATAATGCTGACTCTGTTCACCCTGAACGTGGGAGCCCTTTCCGTGTTCTGGTGGCATCTTTTGTTCTTTATTGTTTTCATTACAAAGGTCTTTGGTCTGGTTGGTTAACTTTATTCCTAGGTATCCTTTGTTTTAAAAACCTACTGTAAATAGGATTTTTTTTCCCCACTGACTTCTTTTTTTAGCAACTATATAGAAAACTACTGATTTTCTGTGTTGGTTTTGTATCCTGCTACTTTGCTAAAAGTGTTTATGAGACTTTCCTGTGTTTTCTGGGGGAGTCTTTAGGTGCTTGGTATAGAGTATACACTAAGGTTCTGAGTGCAGGCTTAGTTTATCTCCAAATTGGGATATTTTGACTTTTCCCTCGTCTATTTGTATGCATTTTGGCTTTCCTACTGTCTTATTGTTTTATCTAAGATGTTGAACACAATGCAGAATAAAAGTGGAAAGAGTACACATCTTTGACTCAGTCCAGACGTCATATGAAATGCTCTTATTCCCCACATCCCCCACTTAATACAACGTTAGCTATAGGTTTATTGTATATGGTCTTGAGGTATTTTCCTTATTCCTAATTTCTTCAGGAAGAGACATTAACTTTTTTCAGAGTTCTCTTCCGCAAATATTGAGATGATTGTGTGATTTCTGTCCTAAAATATATTTATGTGCTGTATTACATTATTTGATTTACTTATGTTGAAGCAACCTTGCATTTATAGAAATAAAACCAGCTTGGTCACTGTCTTAATCAGTGTTCTATTGCTCTGAAGAGACACCATGATCAAGTCAACTCTTATAAGAGTTTAATTGGGGCTTGAGTACAGTTTCAGAGGTTTAACCTATTATCATCTTGGCTGGAAGTACGGTGTCATGCAGGAAGACTCTGAAGCAGTAGTTGAGAGATACGTTGTGATCCTTAGGCAGCGAGAGAATCTGGGCTTGGCATGGGGTTTTGAAACCTCAAAGCCTGCCCCCAGTGATCCTCCAAGACCACACTTCCTAATCCTTCTAATCCTTTCAGAGAGTTCAACTCCCCAGTGGTGAAGCATTTAAATATGTGAACCTATGGGAGCCATTTTTACTTAAACCACCACAGTCATGGTAGATGCCTTTTGGCTTTTTTTTAGACAGTCTTATTCCATATCCTAGGTTAGTCTTGAACTCACTGTGTAATTCAGACTGGCCTTGAATTCTCAGTAACCCTTTCTCAGTCTTTCAAATTCTGGGATTATGGGTATGTCACCATTCCTAGGTTGGCACATGGTCTTTGCAATGTGCTGTCTAATTTGATTTGCAAGTGTCTCACTGAGAATTTTGGCATCTATGTTCAGGGAAATTGGTCTGTATTTTCTTTTGTTGTTCTTCTTATGTTGTTATCTGGTTTGGGCATAATAAAGCTGCTTTAATGAATGTTTGAGCATGTTCCTTCCTTTTCTACCTTCTAGGCTACTTTGAGGACATTTGTGTTATAACTTATTAAAGGTCTGATAGAAGTTATCAATCCCACTCTTTCATTTTTGGAAGAATCTTACTATTGCTTCAATCTTATTACTCATTATGAATCTATTTGCATTATCTGCATCCTCCTGATTGAAACTTTGTAGGTCATACGTGTGTAGGAATTTATCCATTCTTCTCAGATTTTCTAGCTTTTTGTATTGTAGGTTCTCAGATGTCCCAGAATGATCCTCTCTGTTTCACTGCTATGTATAATAATGTCCTCTTCTCCATCTCTAATTTTATCATTTTGGGTCTTCTCTCTTCTCTTCAGACTAGTTTGGCTAAGGGTTTATCAATCTTAGTTTTTCAAAGAACTGTCTTTTCTTTAATTGGTCCTTTGAATTGTTCTTTTAGTCTTCATCTCTTTGACTTCTGTTTGGTATTTAGTATTGCCTGCTTGTTGTACTGGACTTATTGCACTCATATTTCTAAATCCTTGAAGTATATCACTAAGTTATTTAATCTAGATGACTTTTGTTATTTTTTTACTGTAAGCACACAGAAATCTAGGTTCTTCTTAGAACTTCCTTTGCTGTATTCAAACAGTTCTGATAAGCCTTCATTTTTATTTTACTCTGGAACGTTTTAACTTTCTTCCCTGATTTCTTCAATGATCCACTGGTCATTCAAAATAACCTTGCATTTAGGGTTCAATTTCTGTATATTTTATATTTCATAGTTCCTGTTACTATTGATTTTAGTTTTATTTTATTAATATTTTATAAGATATAAAACATTTATAGGAAAAATATAAGATTATTTAGATTATTTTATATTTGTTAAACTTGCATTATGGCTCTAAGGTGGTCTATTTTATGGGACAGTCTATGGACTGCTAAGAAGTATATTTTGTATGTGATGGATGAAATATTCTTAATTTTGTCTGCTAATATTTTTATCTATGATACAGTTAACTGAAGTCTCATTGTTGATTTTAATCTCTGTTGGTCCTTATAATTTCAGGATATATATATTAATGAAAGTAGCATATTAAGGTCACCCACTATAATTTTATCAGGACATGCCCATTCTTTTGTGTTATGAGAGTGGAAACCCCAAAATTTTATCTCTATATATTTATAGTTATTATATTTCTTAACTAATTGTGTCCTCTATAAATGGTAGTGTTGTTCTGTCTATTCTATTTTGACTAGAAGACATTTTAACCTATATAAGATCAGCTATGCCAGTATATTTTCAGCTTCCATTCATTTGATATATTGACTTACACACTTTTACTTTCAACAAATATGTTTTTTAGAGACTGTAGATGGTTAATTCTGTTTTTTTTTTTTCACAATTAGCAAGCCTGAATCTTTTAGTTGGCTAGTTAAGACCATTTGAATTTAGGGTTCTTATTAAGAGCAGCGTTATGATTCCTATAAATCTATTGGTTGTTTTTCTATAGATTATATTCTTATTTGCCTTCCCCCTTCAAATAATAAGACTGTAGTTCTGACTTGGATATGATGCATTTTTTTTTTTTAGTTTTCTTTTGTTCATCTGTTCTTTACATGAAATATATTACTTCCTGTATCTTGTGATTGAGAGTGCCTCTTTTTTCTCACCTTCCCTTCCCCCCATGTGGCGGTTTAAATAAAAATGGCCCTAATAGGCTCACATATTTGACTGTTTGGCTCCCAGTTGTTAGACTGTTAGGAAGGATTAGGAGGTGTGTCCTTGTCGGAGGAGGTGTGTCCTTGCTGGAGGAGGTGTGTCTTTGCTGGAGGAGGTGTGTCCTTGTTGGAGGAGGTGTGTCCTTGTCGGAGGAGGTGTGTCCTTGTTGCAGGAGGTTTGTCCTTGCTGGAGGAGGTGTGTCCTTGTCAGAGGAGGTGTGTCCTTGCTGGAGGAGGTGTGTCCTTGCTGGAGGAGGTGTGTCCTTGTTGGAGGAGGTGTGTCCTTGCTGGAGGAACTGTATCCTTGGAGGAGGTGTGTCCCTGGGGGTGGGCTCTGAGGTTTTAAAAGCCCATGATAGGCCCAGTGTCATTCTTCTATTGCTTGCAAATCAGGATGTAAAACTCCGGCCTCTGAGCACCCTGCCTGTCTGCTTCTCCCTGTGATGAAAATGAACTCACCCTCTGAAACTGTAAGCAAGCCCCCAATTAAATGCTTTCTTTTTGTAAGTGTTGCCTTGGCCATGGTGCCTCTTCATAGTACCAAGACACCGTGTGTTTAGAATTCGTTCAAATATCTTATGCAATGTTTATTTGGTGGTCATGAATTGCTTTAGTTTGTGACTGTGTTTAATGTCTTCTTTATTCATTGCAAGAATAACTTTTCTGGTTGTAGCATTCTGGGTTGTCAGTTTTTTTCTTTAAGAGCTTGACATATATCATTCATCTCTTGAATTTTAGGTTTCCTGTTTAGAGGTCTCATGTTATCTGTTGTGTGTGCCTTTGTAAGTGCGCTGGCAAATTTCTCTTACAACTTTCTTCCTTTGTTTTTGTTTTGTTTTGTTTTACTTTTGATATCTTGACTACAGTGCATCATGAAGAAGTTTTTGCATGGGCATACCTTTTGGGAGTTCTAAATGCCTTTTGTGCTTGGATGTGAATTTTTTTCCTTAGATTTGAGACAATTTTTTGCTTTTTCCTTTGAGTCCTGAATTATTTTGTTCGCTGTTGGTTTGCCTCCTCTTTCTAGTCACAAGTAAAATTTGGAATTCCTTAGCATTTTACTAATTTCCATATCTTTGGATTTTTGTTACTGAGGAGTTATGATCTTTTGGAAGAATCATTTTGCTTTGCTTTTTCATACCCTTATGTTTCTGTAGTGTGATTTGCACATTTTTGGGGAAGGATATATCTTTAGTTTTTATTTGGGACTCTTATTATTACACAGTCCCCAGTCAAAAAACCAATCCCTCGTACCCCTCATAGAGGACAATAAGAAACCACTGTAATAGCTACAGCAGCAAATCAAGCCACACATAAGGCCAGACTTTAAACCAACAAGCGACAACAAAGACATCAACAATGACTATAAAAAGGATGACAAAAATAATATAGAGTTATGATGTTAAAATTACGTAGTGTAAAACTAGAGGCAGCAACTGCATGAAATAAAAGAAGATGCAAGGAAAAGGAAAAAGAAAAGAATTATGATGGAATTTTAAAAAAGAAATAGGAAGAGGAAAGAGGAATATCAGAAAGATGGAGGGAGGAGAAGAGAAAAATCTAAACAGTCAAGAAAAATACCTACACAAAATTACAAGACGAGGAGTAAAATGGGAAAACAAGGGAAAAAAATAATAAATACAAGCCACAAAAGCAATGTATCGGGGCAGCTTTCCTCTGAGTTCTCCAATGCCAGAGCACACAGGGAGAAAGGGTGGCCAACTGAAGATGGAGACCCTTCAGCTTGGTCTCATTTTCCAGGTGTTGATCCTGCAGTCATGGAACACCTTTGTTTGGCTGTTTTTAAATTTCTGTACACTTCTTGCCTAAATATTTTTGACTAATATGTTCATGTTGCATAGGGACGGAGCCCTGGATACCCTGTATGCTGACCAAAGTTTTATCATTGACTTACACCGAAACCCAAACTTCTGTTTCTTTAAAGAGAAGGACACCAATGGTAAAGTCAGTCTATAAACAATGAATATGTCAACTGGACAACCCTGAATGCAGTATAAAAAACTCCCAATTTTAAAAATTATCTCTCTCTGTGTATGTGTGTAGTATAGTTTAATCCATGTTTGTGTGTGCATATGAGTGTACAGATATCTGTGCCCGTGTGTATTAGTACATATGGAGGTCAAAGGTCGGTTTCAAGTGTCTACTATCCGATTTTTTTTGAGGCAGTCACTCTTCCTGATTCCAGAGGTCACAAGTTGTCTTGCCTAGCTGGCCAGCAAACTCCTGGATCTACCCCATCTCTGTTCTTCCAGTGCTAGGATTATAGATGTGAGCCAACACTCCTGACTTTTCACGTGGGCACTAAAATCTAATTTCAGATCCTCAAGGATACACAGTGCCCGACTCAACCATCTCCTGGTCCAAAGTCTCAATTTTAAAGAAAAAAAAGTTCAAAACCCACTTATTTAAGAACAGTCCTGGAGAATAGCCAATATTTCAAGGGTGGCTGTCATAGAGCCCTGTCATTTGGGGTGTGGGTGGAAATCCAGGTTGCCTACTGAGGACAGGATGTTCTAAAATCACCCGTACTTCAGGAATGGCTAGTAATGAATGGCTACACTCCAGACTCCTCATTCTGAGTAGGGCTTCTATTTGCCTAAGGGCCTATTTGGCTGTTCTATAATTATTGGCCTTTTTGTCTCAATTTTGGAACCATGTTAGCCCTTCCCTTTATGGGACATGTCACAGCCTGGCTTAAGTGCAAAAATTTCCCATTTAAAAATGGCTCTGTTGTTAATATTAGTCTGCTAAACTTGCAAAACTGGACATTGGCCATACTGTCCTCAGCTTCGAGTTCTCCAAGCTATAGAAAAGAGCACTGAAATAATATGATTTCAGGCGATGCTCTTGACTTCTCTGGCCCTTCATCCTCTGGCTCTTCCCCAGGCCCTCCTTTGACTCTTTGGTTGGTGTCAGCATCTTGACCCTCCCTCCTGCTCTCCCTGAGTGTGGCCTCTGGCCTTCTGTGTTCTCCGCTCTCAGCCTCCTTCAGGCTCCCAAGTCCACTCAATCCAAGGCCAATCCAGGTTCTGCTGGAAACCGCTTAACTGCTTTACTGATAAAACCTGGGGGAAATGCCTGAGAAGGCAACAGCCTCTGCAGGTGACGTTATTTGGGGACACACAAAAGGGGAAGGATGGCTACAATGTTGGCAGAGTTCATTGGTTTCAGCTAAGCCATTTTGCTGCCCTTGGGGGGATCGTGAGAGAATGAGCGCCATTAGGAAGGTAATGTGAGACAGAAGTTCTCTTTCCTGGTTTTCCAAAGAGCCATTACCTCCTGCAGCAGAGGAGTGGGAACAGCTGTGTAATGGATGTGGGCCCTGATATTTTGAGTCACACTAAGACATTTGCATGCTCGGCCTGCACCTGCTGGATGAAGGACTTGACTGGTAGTGCCCTGAGTATTCTTTCTCCTGACTCCCAAGAACCCATTAATCATCCGGATTTCTCCAGGCTCACATTTAATGGCATCATCTTGGCACCCTGAAAGCATTCATGATCAATCACTATTTGCACCTTGGGAATCAACAAATATAATGAGTCCAGGGTTTTCTTGGCATTCCTTCTCAGAGAGCTGTTTTTTAAACACTTGGCAGCCTACCACTAGTTGGGACCCTGGCTGGGAAAGCCTAGCATCCAAATATGAGATGGAGTTCAAAATGCAAATTCTGGAGGGTGCTGGCTCTGGGGAGTCATACAATCCCTCAGAACTTGTGTAGGAAGATGTGGGTTTCCTCATGTCTAGTGACAATGGACGAGTTTCTCTGCAGAACAATAGATGCTGCTATCACCTTGCCTGGCTTCCAAGCCCAAAATGAGACTTAAATACTAGCACAGTTTGCCTGGAATTTTGTCTGGAGCTTATAATGGAAGAGACATACACGGAAGGAGCTATAATCGTTACCTAGCAAGCTCAAACAGGAGATGAGGGATTCCCTGCTGTGGTATTCTGAGGTTATTTGATGCCAAAAAGGAAAATAAGATGAATAAATAAGAATAAAGTAAATTGGAGATGCTTCCTGGGATTAGAGAATTTAACTTCCTGGTGAGGACTCCACACAAGGCTGAGAGATATAAAAACAATGCATCTTATGTGCAGAATAATTAAGCTAAAAACAGCTGTTCATCTGAAACTCATTTAGCTGAATATCTGTGTGCCCGTGCACTTATGTGCGTGTGTGCGCATGTGTGTGTGCACGTATCCGTGAATGTGTATGGGTGCATATGTGTTTAATTAACACACATAGTATTAGGTTTCATTGTGGCATTTGTGAACAAAATTTGCTTTTCTTGCTTCTCCAAATGTCTTCTTCTCCCACCCCCAGCCCTTCCTCACGGTCTCAACGCCCCTTTTCTTCCCCTTGTGGTCTTTCTAATTTTGTGGTCTGTGCTTACATGAATTCCCATATAGACATATACATGAATATTAAAAACTGTAGAATCCACATGAGAGAAACATGCAATATTTGCCTTTTTTAGTCACCTTGCTTAAAAAATTCACCGATTTTCTTAGAAAATTTCATCTTTCCTTAGCTGAACAGAATTCTATTGTGTATAACTAACACATTTTCATGATCTATTTATCTACTGACAGACACCTGTGTTCCATTTCCTTGCTGCTGTAAATAGTGCAGCCGTGTACGTGGATGTGCACAGATCTCCGTGGTATGAGACAGAGTCACATTGGTATTTACGTAAAAATGCTATCCGTTGGGTCACACCATTTGATTTGCTAAATCTGGCAATCCTTATCCCTAGGTGCCGGCAAAGTAGCCTCCAGGTATTCTTTTGGAAGTTCAGAGAAAGGAAAGACCAATAACCCCTACGTCACAGTGGAAATGGCTGTGACATTCCGCCGGGAGGTAGAGGGCTGACGGAGGTGGTGTGTGGTACACTCATACTGCTTAAAGTCCGAGGACAAAATTCCACAGGCCGGTCCCAAGTTACACTACTGCTTAGAGAAGCAATGATGCTCCCCACCAGGTTGCCCTGCAGGCAGAATGTCAAGGGGAAGGGAAGGCCAGAGCTGTGTGTGGCTGACTGACAGCCAGTAGCTATAGTCTCCTAACCGCTAGTGACAGGCTGTGGCGCAGACTTACAGGGGTATCCTCATCAGCCAGCAAAGGGACCCAGCTGTGGTCAGAGCTCAGCACAGGATAAGGAACCCACAGACTTCTAACTGAATAATGGGAAACATAAGAAGATGTAGAACTAGTTAGATGCCTTCATCCACTCAGGTCCTTATCGAGCCCATTGAATATGCTGAGTTTGACGTGAAACTCTGTGTTCGTTTTGCAGTAATTCATCAAGCTGCATTATGGACTTTGCTGTATGTGTAACTAGAAGAGTCTGTAAATGGTACTGTGAATAGCATATTATTTTATAGCAGCAAACACGTATGTGAGCAAATACCTATATGTTTTCAAATTTTGTAGGCTGTGTGTATATTTGTGTGTGGTCATGTACGATGCTGATAGGAGTCCATTTATCTGTATACATATATGTACAGATACCTATGAAGAACACTTGCGCACGCACACATGCACACACAGAACTGGATACTTCCAGATGCACATTTGATTTGCATTTTAGGTTAAACACTTCTATGCCTTTTCTATTTAAAGCTGAATTTTATGAGCCTGGGATGGCAGAGGACAGAGAACTGTGGTCAGCGATTGACCTTAAGGAGTGAGGAGAGGTACTTCTTCTGCCTCCCAACTTTGATAAATGGATCTTGAGAGTACAAACAGTAGCCTGTGCTTGAGACGACTCAAGAGGCTTTCGGCCTGCAGGGGACGGATGAGTTTCAATTAAGGGGAAGTGGTAGGAGGAAGGTTTAGAGCGGGTAGAAGAACTTGTTGATCCCTGAGTGGGGGTTTAGAAGGTCAGGGCAGCCATAGGAGGCGGTGGGGCATAGAGAGGAGCACTTTCAGCAGGAAGGGATGGATGAGTGGGTGTACAGGAGGAGAGGGCTGGAGAAAGCGGATGACCTGAGGGATTGCACTTTGTGATTAAGCATTCTCAGCTCCAATAACTAATTGGAGGAGGGCCTACAAGTGGGGCCCACATTGAGGGTATGGTCCTGCAGACCTTGTCATCAACTGGAGTGCTCAAATGGCTATGTTTGATAGCAACTATCAAACAAGCTTGAAGTCCATCTTCTTGTGCAGCCTGCAGCAGGATATGTTCGGTGCAGTGACACGTCGTAACTTAGGGGAGTCCACTCAGTGGCTCTTGTGAGTGCTCTGAGTCGCAGGCTTAGTCTTCTCTGTGACCTCAACGTTTGCTTGGTGCTAGGGTGTGGGCTCTGGGGCAAGGCGTGGCAATAGAGAGGACCTCAAAAATCAGAGAACGTCTATCAGAGAACGTCTATCAGAGAACGTCTATCAGAGGACGTCTATCAGAGGACGTCTATATTGGACAAGGCACAGTAGGCTATTGGCTCTTATTCAGCAAGCAATGTGAAATGCCATTTCTACATTATCAATCTGTCCCTTCGAAGAGGCCCTTCTCACTATTCCTCAAGTTGCGGTGACACTGAAGAAACCGGGTTCTCCTCTTGGGGTTCTTAGTTTTATTAACAAAAGAAATCGAGAATGAACTTAAAAAGAAGTTTAGGATAATTTTATTAGAATTTAGAAGAAAACCCTCCGGGACAAATGAGGGTGTCCCTACAGGTGTAATACAGCAAAGTGAACTCCCAGATGAGATAAGAATGAAAACCCAGATTGACTTTGTCAACCTGGATCAGATTTCCGGGAGTCTAATAACAGGTGGCTTATTCCCCGTGTATTTAAGCCCAGTACAATTTGGTAAAAGTTTCCTGTTGTAATACAATCCCCATTGCACAAGGAAGCATAATTGCGATGAAATTCAACTCAGGGTACATGTCACTTCTTCCAAGAAGATGAGTTTTTAGAGATCACTATATTTTCTAGTTTAAGAGCCTAAGAGTCTGACCTGGACTCAGTCATACAGATAGTAGAGAGGTCATGTGGGCTGTTAGCCACGTCCAGTCCCGGCTGTGGGAGCTTGGGCGAGGCTCTGGCTGTAAGGGTCACTTAGATGACTAGCCACCGCCACTCCTGATCACAACCAGGAGCTTGATAACACAGATCAGCAGATAGCACAGATCACCAGGCCGTCAGTCATTTCGAAAGCTCAGCTTTCAGGATGAAAGATTAGGTTTTTCATCTTGCCCATTGGAAAGACAATGCTGTGTGCTTAACATTCCTGATTTCTCTGGAGATCCATGGGCTTAAAGGATCTTGGTGTTATGCTGACAACAGACAAGCGCAGTAAATCTCAGCAGCTGCCGGGTGGGAGGGGATCAGAAGAAGAAAAGTTATGCTATTCGATTTTTGAACATAGAAGTCCTCCACCTGGGCAGTAGGCGCCCATGTGCTGGGGAGGGGTTCTTTAGAGAAAGAATAAGAAAATTCCAAGTGTCAGAAAAAAGTCTTTTTAGGCTCGGGCCAGCATCCCAAAGAGAGGAAAAAGGAAAACAGGAAAAGTTGGGCCTGTCAGATGGGGTCCTCGGAGAGGTGGTCAAACCCGGATGGGTGATGCGGAGCTCCTAGGGACTGAGCTTTGGAGTGAGCAAGGTGGGCATGCTGGGAGTGTCTCCTTCAGATTAAAACGATCCCACCTGTCTCTTTAGCTTGCTCCCTGGTGGGGAAGTTATGCACCCAGCTGGACCATGAAGTCTCCCCCAGACCAGAGAGTTTGTTCTGTTGACCAGAAGGTGATTCTCTTGTCCGGCCGTGACTGTTGCTCTAGCAGTAAGAACCACTGTTTCCATTCTACCACTAACTGCTTTCTTTTCTTCTACTTTGTTTTCTGGTTTAACTCTCTTTTTCTGTAATATTTTTGTGTTTGCTCTATGATTTTTATACATCTATACGATGTATCTTGATCCTATGCACGCGCTTTCTCTCTGCCCAGGAAGAGCCCCCCCACATCTCCCTCCCAACATCCTGTCATTTATTTATTTACTCATTTAAGATCTACTGATTCAACTAGTGCTTGCCTGTTACTCCCCTGGAGCACGGGCAGCTCACTAATGACCACCATCTCAAAACGAAAATTGGCTTCCTCTCCCAGCAGCCAGCAGCTGCCAATAGTCCCCAGCTTTGGTGGGGACTCAGTAGGTCCTCCTCCATTCATGCTGGAGTTTGTAACTGGCTTGCTCTTCAGCTGGCATTATGCGGGAGCCACAGCTGCCGGGGGCGCATGCCTGCAGCAGCCATGTTGGACCCAAAAGACCGAAAGCCTTTCTCAGCTTTCCTCCCCTCTCTCCGGGGCTCACATGCTTTTATTCCCTCTTCTGCCATGTTCTCTGAGTCTTGGCAGTGAAGACAGTATCCTCGGGCTAAGAACTCACAGTGAGAGACTATTTGAGGTTTCTAAATGGAATCTTAAACTGTTTGTCTTTCTATGACTCGATTATTCCATTTAACATAATGTCATAAGGAAAGCTGATATTACATATTGCAGGAATTGCTTCGATTTTAAGGGCTGAGTAATATTTTATTATATAGATATACAAATATATGTACAGATGCAACATTTCTTTACCTATTTGTAATCTAGGTTGCTTCCACATCTTGGCATTGTGAATAGTGCAGAAATGCATACTGGGATACTGTTACATCTTTGAGATCTTTATTTCAGTTCTTTTGGATTACTACCTAAAAGTAGCATTTTGAGACTATATAATACGTACATTTTTGATGTTTTTGAGGAATCATGATACTGGGTTTTAGTTTTTTGTTGTTATTATTTTGAAACAGGGTTTTCCTATATACACCAGACTAGATTTAAACTCACTATTTAGCTCAGGGTCGCCATTAACTTATGGTAGTCCTCCTGTCTCAGATTCCCAAGCACTGTCATTACAAGTGTTGTTATATGTCTGGAAACAGCAATAGCATTATGTGTTCCTACCAACAATTTCTGCAGATCTTTATAAACAGTCTGCTCTATGATGTCGTTCCTATAATGATTAATTCTCTTATGTACACGTTAAACTTTGTTAGAAGGCAAATGCCATGGTAAATTTTCTTACTACAATAAAGTCAGGTTTTAAATGCCATTCTAGCTGCTCTACTGAAAAGAGACAAAGGAGACAAACTATTTAAGGTTTACTGAGGAGCATTTAGCTGTGGTCCTGCATAAGTGACTCCTAGCACTTAGGAAGATTGTAGTCCACGGGCAACCTTGGCTACAGTGAGACCCTGTGAAGTGCATGCGTGTGCACACACACAGAGGAAAGCACACATGCATGCATATACACAGGGACATATACACAAACAGTTATGCACAGTATACACACACATGTGCTCATAAATGTGCACATGCATCACACAAGACACACATAGCACACAAAGTACATGCATGCACATATAGTATACACACACGCACACAGAAGGACACATGCATGCATGCATACACACATGCATACACTAACACAAGGCATACACACATGCATGCATATATACAGACACATATACAGACAGGTATACACAGAATACACAAGCACATGCATTTATGAATGTGTGTACACATGCATATGAGACACACACAGTACACAAAGCACACACATGCACAAATAGTATACATACACAGAAACAAACGCATGCATGCTTGCACATGTATACACATAGCACATAAGGCACATACATGCACACTAGTATACACACTTATGCACATACAGGGATGCATACATGCATAAACAGCACACTAGGCACACAGTATATACATGCATATGCACAGACAGGTACACACACATACATGCATGCATACACACATGCACACACACAGATAACACACAGCACATAAGGCACACATAGTATACACACAAAGATTGCTTTTGAGCATGATGACACATGTGCAGTTGGTCACACTAGGATCCTGAGGACATCTTTCAGACTGTGAACAAGTGGGATTCTGGGCAGACTGTGAATTGGAGGTAATTTGTTTCCATGAAAGGTGAACTGCAATCAACAGGTAGAATTCTCCTTAGAGGTGAGGCTGGCCACTGGAGGCCTAGTAGGAGACCAGGGTTCCTTGCAGGACATGAGAACATTTCAGATATCAGGAAGGGGGAAGGGAGATTTTTAACCTGGAGCTGTATCTGTGGGAGTCACTGTATGGGTGGCATTAGAGCCATGATTAGAGCCATGGGGTACACATGATTTCCATGAGAGGATGGAGCCAGAGAGAATGCAGGCGACAGGTCCTGCAGAGCAAACTCGACTGCTTACTCATGATGAGAGGATTCGAGAGACACGGGATTTTGTTTTTCAGGAGTCAGTGGATTTGGTTTTAGGCAGGAGAAGTACTATTTGCTAAGAATTTATCCATAAAAGAGTTGGTGATGCAAAACAGGGAGGAAAGAGGGCCTAGGTCAGTGAACAGGTGTTCCAGTATCAAGATACTTCTT
>PVIU01026616.1:0-21753 GCA_004026605.1 Ondatra zibethicus | reverse complement strand
ACCAGTCACACACACAACACCACCAGTCACACACACAACACCACCAGTCACACATACAATACCACCAGTTACACACACAATAAGCAAGAGTGTTTGATTAATCCCAACACGTTGGGGTGGCACATGGCGACAGCCCAAGAGGCTCACAGACCCCCTTTAAACCAGGTTAGGGGAATTCCAGCTAAGGGAGGTTAGTTTAGGGGCTTTGGTGGGTTTAAACAGTTTACAGTTGCTATAGGATTGGTTGGTGGCTCAGAGGTTAGGCCTTTCCAGTTGCAAGGTGGGAGAAGCTCTCTTTAGTTCTCTGAAGCTTGCACAAGGCGCCCTCTGACTGGTTGCCCCGGGGTTGCAGCTTTCCGAAGAACTGCTTGCTCAGCTCCAGCCAGTCCCAGTAAACTGAAGCTAAGGCCTAGTCCCTGGCAGGGGCTATTAGAAACCTGTCATGGCTCTGGTTTGGCTCCCTGGTCCTCTCACCACACACCAAGACAACCCTACATCCAGTCCTGCTACCTAGCTTCCTGCTACTGAAGAAACCAAACCATACATTTCTCAGCCTCTCTGAGACCTGCCTGAGGCAGGGGCAACAGGGAACAGCTTCAGGCGGTGGCAGGAATGTGTTGTGATGTCACAGAGGGCCACTTGCCTGGCAGTGCACCAGCACAACTGTCTACTGAACATCGCTATCCAGTGCTGCCAACCACGTTAGTTAAGAAAAATAACTCAGCCTTTAATTGTGCACACCTTTAATCCCAGCGCTCGGGGACAGAGGCAGGTGGATCTCTGTGAGTTCGAGGCCAGCCTGGTCCATAGAGCGAGTGCCAGGACAGCCAGGGCTACACAGAGAAACCCTGTCTTGGAAAAAAAAAATCTAACAACCAAACAAAAGCCCCCCCAGGTGACACAGCTGCCTGTGTCCACTAACCCATCCCCACCCATCAATCCCCACCCATCCCCACATCCAGAAGCATGGTGCCGGTGTACACCAAGGCTCTGGTCAGTGAGTGTGAAGACCAGCTGCACAGGTATGCCACCTGGACTGAGGAACACTCGGCATATGGCCACACACCTTTGTAAGTCAGTGAGTGACATTCAAAGGCACTGTCAGCTGGGGAGCTATGAGACATACACCCCAGCCTTAACCCTGTTCTTTCTGACTCAAAGCCACTAGCTATGGGAGAGGGGAGACTGGTTCCTAGAAGAAAGGAAATGTAACATCAGAAGCCCAGAGCACCAAGCAGTGGTGGCTCCCGCCTTTAATCCCAGCACTCGGGAGGCAGAGGCAGGTGGATCCCTGAGAGTTAGAGGCCAGCCTGGTCTACAAGAGTGAGCTCCAGGACAGCCAGGGCTACACAGAGGAAACCCTGCCTTGGAAAACAAACCAAACAAACAAAGAAGCCCGGAGCAAGGCTACTTCCTAACACACGCTGTACACCTTGTCTCCAAGCAGCAACAGCAGAAGGTGAGATCTCTCAAGCAGGGACAAGTAATGACGACTCCCATTCAAGCTCTGCCCAGAACATCTTGGGAATGGGTCACAGGCCTTGATCAAAACGGTGACCCTGGGAGAGTTAAACAAGGCTGCAATGCCTAGCAGTAGCTGAAGCCACCAAATTGAGGGGACTTGTGTTTCCAGGGTTCTACATGTCGAACTGTCCAGATAGTATCTCCCTCTTATCTTCAAGCGCCCACGGCCAGCCAGCCTTTTCCCTAAGGGAGGCCGCTCTTCCTGCAATCTGCACGACGGTCTGGTGTCTTTGGGGCCCTCCCAGCAGCTGTCACTCACTGTTCACACAGCTGTCCCCGAGCCTTGGAGGAGGCAGACCCTACTTGGAAGCAGTCCAGAGGAGAAACAACAGGCACCTGGACTTCCACAGGGGTCCAGAAGTGGAGGCAGTGACGGGAAACAGAGGACAATTGGCTGATAACAAAAGTCACAGAAGTTCCTCGCACAGAGATGTGCCCAGGAGACTAAGCAGCCAAGCAGGAGTTCAACAGAGCAGAGCTGGCTGGCACTGCCCTCAGACCCCAGCTAAGCCACCCTGCCGCGAAGCAGTGCAGACCCTGGGCGCCACAGAATTCCAACGGCTGTTACTCAAGGCTCACCTCCCTCTAGGCCAGGAGTTCTTAAATAAGGAAGGCGCCATTAGGAGACAACTTTCCAGGGGCAGCTGGCAGGGAAATTTCAGAGACCTTGTTAACATTCTCATCGAGGCAGAGCACTTGCCTAGCGTGGACAAAGCCCTGGGTTCCACTCCCAGCAGCATGCTCACACACGCACACACACAAATCCCAACGTCCCATAGCACCCAGGACAGGCTTCACAACAAAGAATTACCTATTTTCAGGACCTAGAGAGATGGCTCAGCGGTTAGGAACACTGGCCTTTCTTCCAGAGGACTCAGATTCAATTCCCTACACCCACATGGCAGTTCACAACTGTCTGTAACCAGTTCCAGAGGATCTGGCACCCCTGAACAGACATACAAGTAAAATCTCAATGCACATAAAATAAATTAAAAGATCTTAAAAAAAATGATTTAGTCCAAGCCAGGTGTAGCAGC
This sequence comes from Ondatra zibethicus, assembly GCA_004026605.1. NCBI lineage: Eukaryota > Metazoa > Chordata > Mammalia > Rodentia > Cricetidae > Ondatra > Ondatra zibethicus. The sequence goes on along the minus strand of PVIU01026616.1, from coordinate 19,192 downwards.
TCAGAGACCTAGACTGAAGCAGCCGAGGAAGGAGGGAGAACAGGTAAAGGCCAGCTCTTGCTACACAGGGACTTTGTGACTAGCCTGGAAAACCTAATAAGACACTGTCTCCAATTTAAAAATGGACTAGAAGCTAGAGAAATGGCGATGTTAAAAGCACTGGCTGCTCTTCCAGAGGACACAGGTTGGATTCCCAACACCCACATGGCAGCTGTCTAACTCCAGTTCCAAGAATCCTATTCCATCTTTTGGTTTCCAAGGGCACCAGGCACACAAGTGATGCACAGACAAACACTTGTACACCTTAAGCAAAAAGAAATTAGTCGTTTTTAAAAACTTGCGCGCCAAGTGTCAACAATGCCTAGAACAGGAAGCCAAGCTTTACATCAACTACAAATCCTGACAGCTGCCAAGTGGAGTGTGAGGGCCGGCTCTCCACAGCCTATTATGTGCCAAGTGGAGTGTGAGGGCCGGCTCTCCACCGTCTATTATGTGCACGTACACGCACAACCCAAACACAGCACATCCAAAGCAGGAAGGCAGGAGTCAGTGGGGACTAGATCAGCCCTGTGAAATGAACCTTGACCACAGCCAGACTGTGGATTTCACACGGAAAGATTAGCTTGAGAGACACCTCCCTCTCAGCATCCCGCAGTCCACACTGCTGCTCATTTGCAAACCAAGCACAAGAACAGGGCAAGCAGTGACAGCGGCCACTCGCATGTCGCTTACTGTGTGCCATACACCTGCACCTATGAGGATATGGTGGTCGGCCCCAGGGGTCCCACTGCCTGGCACAGGGCAGACCCGCCTACCAAACAGGTGGTAACAAAAGTTGGTGTTGTGTCACTTGGTCATCAGAAATCTCTTTGCCCTCTGAGCAGAGAAAGTTGTCAGTCTGGGCATCAAACCACCACAGTGAGGGCCTGGAGACAAACAGGCAGCAGGGAACTAAGTAAGGCTCTGTCGACAGTCACAGAGCAACCATTCTGGATGTGGATCTCCCGGATGCCAGGCGGTGGATACCCACAGCTCTATGTGACCAGACCAAACACACACCTGAGCTTATCCTTCTGAGTTCCTGCCTCACAGATGGCTTCATAAGGATGCAACTGTTCCATCTGAAGTCTTTATTGGGGGAACCGGTTATGCGGCAACAGACACCCAATAGCACAAAGAACACATACAGGGCCCACTGATTTCTCCAGCTCAGAAAGGAACAGGCAGGCGGCACGAAGGAGCCTGGAACCCTGTGGTCAGAGAGCTGTGTCTGAAGTCACTGTGACTACTCCAGGCTGTCTGGCTCCACAAACTAGCCATGGTGGCACAAGTCTGTAACCCCAGCAACTAGAAAGTGGAAGCAGGAAGATGAGGAATTCAAGGCTAGCCTCGGCTACACTGTAAGCTATGATGCACCCCACAGAAGGACGCTCCAGGCCCAGGTGCATCCTGCAGACTGCTCTGGAATAGACAAGGAGGAAAGAGGGGAGAAGGGCAAGCTGACGGTATGACACTCTGTTCTGCTGACCACAAATGGAGGAAAAGCTCACTTGATGCCATCGAGCCAGGTGACAAACTCATAGGCACTGCTGGTAGGAGCATGACATTGTACGTAGGACTCCGGAGCGCAGTCCACTGTGTTGAACACCACAAGGCTGTACTGGGTTCCACCATACTGAGAGAACAGGACAAAAGAATTTTGAAACTGAAGTCTTAGGCAAGGAACTTCAGATCAGGTCCGTACCCAGCTTCCTCCCTCAGCCTCAGAGGTCTACCGGCCTCCTCCCAGTGACGCGGCCGCACACTCACGTCTCCACCGAAGTCCGTCTCCGCGGGCGGTCCCCCGTTGAAGTACCTAGAAAGACAGGAAATGCGGCGTCGGCACGAGCCGTAGGTAGAACAGAGGGAGGCGACGTGGGCCCTCACTCACTCGATGGCGGGCAGCAGGTAGTGCTTGCGGAGTCCCTCGAAGTACGGCCCCAGGTTTGCTGTGCCCTCGATCACAAACACCACGTCGGCCACGAGGCCCCCGGCCCGAGCCGGGCCCTCGGATCCGGGGACCATGCCCCGCGCCGCCGCCGCCAGCGCCGCCGCCGCCGTTGTGCTCCCAGGACGAGCAGAAATGCGCCTGCGCGATGCGCGCACCCGCGCCGGACGTCTGGCAGCCTCTGCTGATGCTAATGCGGCCATGTTTGTGGCGGGCACAAACGGGGAGTGGCGGTTTTCTCTCTACCCTGGCGCTGCGGACACCATGAAACTCTCAGAATTGGCACAACGCGCCCCTTTAGAGGCCTCTTGAGATCGAACAAACTTTTGTCCACAATACCAAGCACGAAATAAATCGGAAAATGGCACATCCGGCCACCATCTTGGAGTTCGACTCCGAGCTGGAGGGGAGGTTTGGGGAACCAGATTGCTAGGCAACGCGTACCCAGCCGTTGTTTTCTCACACAGAGATTAAGTTAATAAATTCTAGTCTTTCTGACCGGGGACAGATGGGAGAGAGCGGTCCAATCACATCTTCGGAAACGACGTTGCCAGGCAACACTGTAAAGTTGCAGACGACTTGGAAGCCAGGGCAATTGTTTTCGCTGGAAAAGAAGCGAATTCCAATTTAAGTGGCGGTTGCTAGGCAACACCTGATCCCTGTTTTCTGGGAAAGAATCCAGTAATTGGCTCAAAGCAAATACGATAGATAGATAGATAGATAGATAGATAGATAGATAGATAGATAGATAGATGATATAGAGTGATTAAGAATAATAAATAAGGGGCTGGAGATACGGCTCAGAGGTTAAGAGCATTGCCTGCTCTTCCAAAGGTCCTGAGTTCAATTCCCAGCAACCACATGGTGGCTCACAGCCATCTGTAATGGGGTCTGGTGCCCTCTTCTGGCATGCAGGCATACATGCAGACAGAATATTGTATACATGATAAATAAATAAATAAAAAAGAATCAAACCACAAGAGGAAAAAAAAGAATAATAAATAAATAAAGTGGTGTACTAGGAATGCATGGTATAGTCGGGGAAATTTAACCTCAGCATTGTAGCCAATGGCATGAATATAAAATGACCTAGAAAATTACTGTAAAATCTGTGAACAGAAACTTAATAAATAACTCTTACTAATAGAAAGATACAAAGCCAGGATGGAGGGGAGGGGTGATGTCACAGACACAAGCAGATCTCTGAGTTCGAGGCCAGCCCCGTCTACAGAAAATATCAGGACAGAGCTACACAGAGAAACATTGTCTTGAAAAAATAAAACAGGAAAAGGAAAAGAGCCCAGTGGTGGTTGTATATGCTTTTAATCCCAGCATTTAGGAGGCAGAGGCAGATCTATGAGTTCAAGGTCAGCCGGTCTACAGAGTGAGTTCCAGAATAGCCAAAGCTACACTGAGAAACTCTGACACAAACCCATTTTTAAATGTGGGTGGTGGGAATATGAACTCAGACCCTCGGCTCGCACTAACCGTTTCCCAGCTCCTGGTTTTAGTTGGGGTTTTGTCTTTCTTAGGGTCTGCATAAAAGATCACCAGTCACATTGCAATCAGCAAGAGCACTTTCTTAAAATTCTAATCTGTTGGGTGGCACATGGTGACAGCCAGTGAGCCCCCAAGACTTCTTTTAAGCAAGATTGGAGGAATTCCAAGGAGGCAAGCTTAGTCTGGGAGCTGATTGGTGGATTTAAACAAGCAGTTCACAGGTTGCTATAGGATTGGTTGGTGGCTCAGAGGTTAGGCCTTTCCAGTTGCAAGGTGGGAGAAGCTCTCTTTAGTTCTCTAAAGCCTGCACAAGGCGCCCTCTGACTGGTTGCCCTGGGCTGTGGCTTTCCCAAGAACCGCTTGCTCAGCTCCAGCCAGTCCCAGTAAACTGAAGCTAAGGCCTGGCCCCTGGGAAGGCTTCTAGAAGGGCCTGTCATGGCCCTTGTCTGGCTCCCCTGGCCCTCTCTTTTCTGTTTGTTTTTGTTTTGTTTCCCTTATCCCATCACCCTACCCCAAAAACAGGGTTTCCCTGTGTAGTTCTGGCTGCCTAAAACTTGCATGCCACCATACCTGGCTTTGTATTTGTATTTTAATATTTAGTTTTGTTTTATGTGTATGAGTGTCTCTCTGCAGGCATATCATATGTACCATATGCTTGCAGTACCCATGGACACCAGAGGACAGAACTGGAGCTGAAGGAGACTGTGAGGCACCATGTGGGTGCTGAAAACTGAACCTGACTCCTTGAAAGGAGCAGAAACTACTCTTAATAACTGAGCCGTCTCTCCAGCCCCACCTAAAAAAAAAAATGAACAGAGTGCTAAGCCAACCTGGACTGTAAAGCAAGCTCCAAGACAGCCGGGACTGTTACCTCTGAAAACAAAACAAAACAATCATCGTATCTATCTCTTCCTTTCATCATGTACAGAGTACATTTGTTAATTTTTTGTGAAAAATTCCTTTACACTGTATGAACATATGTCACTGTGACTGGGTTAATAAAGAAGCCGGCTGGCCAATAGCTGGTCAGGTAGAGGTTAGGAGGGACTTGTAGACACAAAGAGAACACAGAGGAAGAAGGGGAGTCTGAGAATCTCAAGGACATTTGGAGAGGCGCTAAACTAAGAAAAGGTACCAGGCCACGTGACAGAGTGTAGATAAGAAAGATGGGTTAATTTAAGTGTAAGAGTAACCAGCCTGAGATATTGGCCAAGAATTTATAATTAATAGTAAATCTCTGAATGGTTATTTGGGTGAAATTATTGAGACACAGAGAAACTGCCTACAATTATTCCTTATGAACCATAGGAAATAAAATCCAGACTGGAAACATGGGCTCCCTGCTGTCCTGTCTCCCCGCCATGCGTTCAGCCACCCGAGAGCTTCATTTTTTTTTTTTTTTTCGAGACAGGGTTTCTCTGTAGCTTTGGAACCTGTCCTGGAACTAGCTCTTGTAGACCAGGTTGGCCTTGAACTCACAGAGATCTGCCTGCCTCTGCCTCCCGAGTGCTGGGATTAAAGGTGTGCGCCACCACCGCCCGGCGAGAGCTTCATTCTTAATAAAACGATGGGCATTTTGATTTGGTTTGATTCGACCTAATTGAATTTCTTGTGCCATGCAGACCTGAAAAACACCTGTTTCTCCTCTAGGAGCTCACTTAAATACCCTGTGGGAGTGGTCCTGACCCTCCCTGGCATGCTGGGATTTGGAGTCCAGAGCAATGCAACTCCTAGGCCAGGGGTTGGGGGGCTATGTTAAGTTGGGAGCTTAGTCCCCAGCCCCTTGCTTCTATCCTAGCCCCCTGACCCTAAGAGTTAGCACTCTGGACTCCAAATCCCAGCAGGCCAGGTCAGGACCACTCCCAAGAGTATTTAAGTGAACTCCCAAAAGAGGAACACGCGGTCTCTTTTTCTTCCTCCCGGTGGTCGCATTCACGTGGCTTCCCAGTTACCCCTCGGGGCCACCCGAGAGCGCTGAACTCCCATTAAACCTGGATATCTCTTAATTTGGCTTGTTTTGATTTGGCTTGATTGGGATTTTGTGTCGGCAGAGAGCTCGCCTTAGGAAAATATTCCTAACAGAAGCGACATCCAAAAAAGTTACTTTAAAACATTGCTTTGTAGGGTCTGGAAAAACAACAGTTGGGAGCACCGGCTACTCTTCCAGAAGACTGGGGTTCAATTCCCAGCACCCATACGGCAGCTCACAATTGTTTGTAACTCCAGTTCCAGGGGATCCAACACCCTCTCACAGACATACATTCAGGCAAGATACCAACACACATAAAATAAAAATAATAAATCATGAAAAATATTGTTTTGCAATATATTTAATAAATGAGAGCAATTGCTCTCAAATATACAGTAACCAAGCTGTTAAATGTGCTAACCTGAAAGATGTACAGAACCAGGGGTGTATGATAACACTGGGGAGCTGGGACCTGAGGTTGCTGGTTCAAGGCCAGCCCAAGTCACACAAGGAGATGATGCTGTCTCAAAAAAAAAAAATCTATTATTTTATTGTATCACTTGAAACACACCAGAAGTAATCTAGTATTTATCAAAGGAAGATTGAGGGCCAAGGAAATGTTGGAAGGAGGAGCCGAAGGTCAAGTAAGTTTTGGCTACACAACATTCCAGGTCTGCGTGGGCTACATGAGGTACTGTCTCAATTTTTTTTTTTCTTCTGAGAGAGGGTTTCTCTGTTTAGCTCTGGCTGTCCTGGAACTCACTTTTTAGACCAGACTGGCCTCGAGCTCACAGAGATCCACCTGTCCCTGCTTCCCAAGTGCTGGGAGTAAAAGCACCACCGCCTGGCTACTATTTTTAATTTTTAAAAAGTAGTATTTACTATTATACAGAGTGTGCTATGGCATGTGTCTGGAGATCAGGTTTGCAGAGCGAGTGCTCTCCTGCCATGAAGCGCCCAGGCCTGCAGGCTCAGCAGCCTTCATGGCAGGTACTATGATCCTCCCAAGGGCCCCCAGTCATCCTTTTGGCGAGGAAAACTATGAAAATGATAGTACAATAATCATATTTGTGGCCGGGCGTGGTGGCACACGCCTTTAATCCCAGCACTCGGGAGGCAGAGACAGGCAGATCTCTGTGAGCTCCAGTCCAACCTGGTCTACAAGAGCTAGTTCCAGGACAGGTTCCAAAGCCACAGAGAAACCCTGTCTCGAAAAATAACAACAACAAAATAATAATAATCATATTTGTAAAATTCTGTCCTTATCCATGGTGTCCACTTCTATTGTTTCATGGAATGAAGTTTTCAGTACTTTGACTTTCTTCTACACGATACACCATCATAAGCATGAATTCATTACAGAAATAATGTGGTTTTTATGATTTTGGAAAAGAAAGGTTTTCTTTTCTTTACCTTTTTTTTTTTTATAACAAAAACAGCCAGTTCGTTTGGTGGTTACTAGGCAACACTTCCGGGATCAAACCACTCTGAAAAAGGGAGAGGGAGACGCACATTATTCTGAATGGTAGTTGCTAGGCAATGCCTGAACATACCGCCATCTTTGATTGGGGCAAGGTATGTCCTACGGAATGAAAAAGCCACGCAGAATGTGGTTGCCAGGCAATGTCTTAGCACTGTCGCCATCTTCAACCTGCTTGTTGTTTAAAAAAAAATAGCATGTAAATTATTACAGCACACATGAAGGTTGGCACCATCACCATCTTCAAGCTATCATCTTCATTCTCATTATACAAAGGACGTGATGCTGTCCAGGAGCAATTTGAGCGCTTGGCAAGCACTGCTTGTCGCCATCTTTGTTAGGGTCGTGATGACTTCCGACTAGCGCGGAAGAGACTCTAACCCGGTTGGTGGGCCTGAGTTGAGGAAGGCGGGAATTTGGTCCTCTCGCTTCGCCCTCTGGCGGCTCCAGCCAGCGGGTCGGCTCTGAGTAGCGTAGGCTTCCAGATCCACACCGAAGTCCCCTTGGGGTGGCTTCCAGATGGGGGATGCGGGGCCGGGAAGCACGGTTCACCTGCTGTGCCTCGCGGCCTCCAGCGGGGTCCCCCTGTTCTGCAGGAGCAGCAGCGGCGGCGCCCCCTCCCGTCAACAGGTGGGGCATTGAACTCCTGCACCTAACTAGAAGGGATTTGGGAAGCTGGGACTGCACACCTCGCAGGGAGTAGATGCTGGGGGCCTGTAGCCTGATTTCCTGAAGGAGGACTTTGGGGGCATGTGGAGGAGGCTGCAGAGTGGGACACCGGGTCTCAGTCGGGAGGGATTCGGCGGTGCTGCAGTGTTTCCCGCTCTTTCTCAGCTTCCCTTCTCTGTCATCGGCTCTCTCAATGGAGTCCACATGTTCGGGCAGAATCTGGACGTGCAACTGAACTCTGCAAGAACGGAAGGCACAACTGTGGTGTGGAAGAGCTTCCATGACAGGTCCCTTGGCGGGAGCAAGAGAACAAGAGACAAAACCTGTTCAGTGATCCCTGGCTTAGATGATCCCAGAATCCTGTCCTCAGTGCAGACGGAGCTGACAGACTCCATTGTCCTGGGCTCGTCTCGCAGGCCTGACCTCATTCTGGCTTCTCCTCTTTCACCCCACAGCATCACCCTCATCCTTCTGTCATCTGAGGAGGGCACCTCTGAGCTGAGGCTAGAAAGAACGCTCCACATGGTGTTTGGGGCCATGGTGAGGCAAGAGAGCTGCACTCTCAGCCCCTTTCCCTCTGTATAGACCCCTGCATTTCTTTTTTTTTTTAAATTTATTTATTACGTACACAGTGTTCTGCCTGCATGCATGCCTACACCTCAGAAGAGGGCGCCAGATCTCATTACAGGTGGTTGTGAGCCACCATGTGGGTGTTGGGAATCGAACTCGGTCCTCTGGAAGAACAGTCAGTGCTCTTAACCACTGAGCCATCTCTCCAGCCCACCCCTGCATTTCTTTCTCACACCTGGGTGTCCAGGTGCCAGGAACCAGCAGCCCCTACTTCACACACTGAATTCCAGGCCTGATCTCTCTGACAAGAATCCATTTTCCTGTACTAAGGTCCCACTCTCCCATGTGGCTCTTCTAGGTTCTTATTGTGGGGCTGGAGGAGCTGACCAACATCCGGAATGTCGAGAGACTGAAGAAAGAATTGAGGGTGAGGCTGTGGGACGAGTGCAGTTAGGATCCCTAAATCATGCCTGTTTGTCTGGAACTCTAATCCCCAGTAGGCCTTCGGATATCTTGGGCCTATACGTTCTGGGGAACTTGGGGTTCAACCCTGGGGCTGGCCCAGTTGGGTCCTAGGTTTTTCCCTTTCCCCCTGCCAGGCCAGCTACTGTCTCATTGACAGCTTCCTGGGGAACTCAGAGCTCATCGGGGACCTGACCCAGTGTGTGGACTGCGTCATCCCTCCAGAGGGCTCCCTCCTGCAGGTACTGGGGCAGCGACAGCACCCTACCACCCTCTTGTCATTCTGGGGTCTAATTTTACCTGGAACTCCTCAGAGAACTTTTTCACCAGACTCCATCCTGACCACTCCCCTTCTCTGCTGCAGCTTCTACTTCCCCTAGGACAAGCTCCCTTTTCCTCTGCCTAGTGTCCCAAGGCCTATGTCCTCTGGTGGTCACCAAGTTGTGGTGACATCCATAAATCAGTTTTAACTTCAAGGGTTTCAAGCAGCCTCAAACATCCCAGGTCCCAACCTTGAAGGGGTTGTTCACCTGGGCAGATTCCGGTCTCCCTCTGGCAGCTGGCCTGACCTCTCCCAGCTTCCATAGGTAGTGAATTGGGCCTTGTTTCAGCAGGTAATGGGGATCAAATTGTAGATGTTATTGAAATGATCGACTCCACAGGCCTCCTGGCGCAGGCCTGTCAGCCCAGCTACTCTGGAGGCTGAGAAAGAGGATGCAAAGTTTAAGGGCAGCCTGGGCAACTTAGTGAATTAATTCAGTGTGGCTTGGCCGTAGTGCTGAGCTAGCATGCCCAAGGCCTTACGTTACATTTCCATTACTGAGGACAGGGAGGTTAAAGCATTCCAGTTCACAGAGAGGTTGTGTGACTCAGGAGCTTGGTGGCCTAACATACTGGAGTCCACTGGTCTGGCGGCTGCTCTTCCACTCCAGGCCCAGGCCGAGAGGTCCCTCCTTGTGCGTTATGACTCCTAGTCTACTCCCCTCACTAGGAAACCCTCTTAGGGTTCTCAGAGGCCACTGGCACGGCCTTTGTCAGTCTGCTGGTATCAGGCCGAGTGGTGGCAGCGACCGAGAGCTGGTGGCGCCTGGGCATGCCTGAAGCTGTGCTGCTCCCCTGGCTGGTGGGGTCCCTGCCACCTCAGACCGCTCGCGACTATCCGGTATACCTGCCGCACGGGAGCCCCAAGGTAAGTGGGGGGGCTGAGGCGGTGCCTCCAGTGGGCGAGGCCGGGCCACGTTTAGCCCCATTCTGCACCCTGCTGCAGGTCCCGCATAGGCTGTTGACCTTAACGCTGCTGAGGGGTCTGGAGCTGTGTCTGCTGTGTGGGCCGCGCCCGCCCCTCGGCCAGTTGGATCCACAGGTGAGAAGGACAGTTGAGCTGCTGTCCCCAGCACAACCCTTCATGAGTGCCATGCCACCTGCTGCAGTCCCTAGCCAGCCAGGCTCCACTAGGTATGGACTCCCTCCCCACCCCTAGCCCCAACCTCACACTGATCACGCCTGCCTCCTGCAGCTGTTGGAACGCTGGTGGCAGCCACTGCTGGAGCCCCTCCGGGCCTGCCTGCCACTGGGCCCTAGGGCGCTACCCGAAGGGTTCCCTCTGCACAGTGACATCCTCGGGTGAGGCTCGGTGGGGGGTGCAGGGTGGAGTGGGGGGTGCAGGGTGGAGTGGGCGAGCCGTCAGCTCCCCAAGGCCTGAGAGCAGAGCCTTTCCCCAGCCTGCTGCTGCTCCACTGGGAACTGAGACGCTGCCTCTTCACTGTGGAGCCTTCACCAGATAAAGGTGCACAGGGAAGCGGCGGGTGAGAGGGCCGTGAGCCAGAGGCCACCTAGTTACACCGCTCATTTTTCTCCAGAGCCTTCCCCTGAGCAGCGCCGGCGCCTCCTTAGAAACTTCTACACTCTGGTGGCTACCACACACTTCCCACCAGGTCAGTGGTAGGCATGGATCCCACATGGTGTACATGCCCTGGAGCAGAGAACCCAGCATATGCCTGAACTGCCCTGGTCAGTCTTAGTACTGAATTCTGGACCCTTCTCCAGTCAGCTCTTGCACAGGAAGGCCTGGTTCTGACCGGGCATTTGTCCCACACATGGAATTTCAGCCCCAGCCTGGGCCAAGACAGGATAACCATGAGTTTGAGGCTGGCCTGTGTTGTAGTGCCTCAAAGAAACAAGGACGTACCACTTCATCCTACAGCAACAGAACCGTTCTGTTGACCCCAAGGCCAAGCAAGGCTAAGAGGCAGCACTCAGTCAGCCATTCCTGTCACCCTCCGTACTGCCGGGCAGAGCCCTGCTCAAGCTGAAGGGAGTAAGGATCCTGTAGACTCCACATTGGAAAGTTGTCCCAGGTCCCTAAAGCCCCAAGAGACAGAAGCAGGGGCTGATGGTGCCCAGCCAGATAAAGATTTCACAAGTGTGCACTAGGAGGCCTGCACTGGGGAGAGTGGGCTGTGATCCTCAGGAGGGTGACAGCGGTGCTGGTGACAGCACTTGATGTCAACTAAGGTTAGATCTGTCTAAGCTCACATGCAAACCGGAGGAAAGCAGCTGGCTAGGTGGAAAGAGGATGATCTGGGAGGTGCTGGAAGGAACGGGCTAGCTGAGGGCGCTGGGCCCTCTGACTGAATTGTGGCTTCTGAGCCTGTAGCTGTGCTGCTCACCCAGCCCTCCCCTTCCTTTCCCAGAACCAGGGCCTGCAGAGAAAGAAGAGGACGCAGCCCACCCACCCCAGAGGCCCAGAGCTTGCTACCTTGTGCTAGGCCCAGGCATGGGGTGGCAGCTGGTGGCTCTGCAGCTAGGGCTGCGGCTGCTACTGTTGATGCTGTCTCCTCAGAGCCCCACCCATGGGCTGCGAAACCTTGCCACCCACACTCTACAAGCCCTTACCCCGTTCCTTTGATCACCCAAGGGGTGGGCAGTCAATAGATGGGGGTAATATTAGCGTCTCTCTGTTTATTCGCTCACAATAATACACGCCCCAGATGGGGAGAGGGAGGGAGGGCGGGCGACAATGGGGGGGAGGGGAGGAGGTACCGACTTCTCTGGCTCCTCTCCCCTCTGTGCTCCGGGGGACAAGGGAGGGAGGGTGCTTCCCTTGACCCCCCCCAGAATGTAAACAGCAGCAGATGAACAAAACTAAAAATACAAAAGGCCAGAGGAAGCTCAGGCAGGCCTCCACCCCTGGGGTCTTCACTGCCCTCTCCACCACAGCTGCCTCCATCCCAGGGCTGCCTGGCACTGGCCACATCCCAGAGCAAGTCCAGGGCTCAGAACTGCTGGGCCAGCAGCTCACACAAGTGACGGGAGACAGGCTCTTTGCTGGTGCGCAGGGTCAGGCGGTACATCTGTGTGGAGATGGCAGCCATGAGATGAGGGAGCCCAGGTCAGTGAAGATGGAAGACAAGTGAGAGGCACAGGAAGGAGGGCTGGGCACAGGGAATGTGGGGGCACAGCGAGGTTCCCCCTTGTCACTCACTTGGGCCTGGGCATTGGGCTCCAGCCGAAGCAGACACCCCACCTGCAGGGCTTTCGTCTGGATGATTCCAGCACCCACAAAGTTCTCAGGGTTAGGGTCCACATTGTCCAGTAGAGCAGAGCCAAACCCCAGAAGCTAGAAAGGGACGGGTATTGAGCAGAGCTGAGAAGCCTGTAGGCTGCCCCAGGTCAAACCCTCATGGATGAAAACTGGCCTATCCAGCGGCCAGTACCCAGTAAATGCCCAGCCTCTCTCTCACCTTGGCCTTAGTAACTTCAGCATCCATGGGGTGGTTGGCTTTGAATATTTTCTGTGCTTCCTGCAGGGGGCTGGCAGATTGAAAGCACCTTCAGGCCCAGGAGACTCTGCCCCGCCCCTCAGCCCCACTCCACCTCTCAACCCCGCCCCTCACAGGCTCAGCTGCTTCCAGCGCTGGAAAAAGTCTTGGGCAGCCATCTCCGTGGGCTGGAAGAATTTGTTGATGGTCACTGGTAGCTTCAGAGTGAGGGACTGGGCGGTGCCACCGTACCTGAACAGATGAGAGCAGCTCAGCCAGGCCCCATCCCTGAAGACCCGCCTCACTGCCTCCCACCCACACTTGGCTCCCACTCACCGGAAGCGCACCGACAGCAGCGGTGGCGTCAGGAAGTCCCGCAGACACTCGATGTTGAGCACCTGCTGCACCTGGGCGCCACCGTCCACTTGTGCGGCCACACGCTTCGTCTGCACCACCAGCTGTGGCCACGGAGTTAAGGAGGCCAAGGACAGGGGTGGCACAACCTGAGCGTGTCTTGAGGCAGACCCAGCCCAGGTCTGTCAAAGGCTCTGAAACTTCACTCACAGACTTCCTCCTGTGACATCTGGGACACCCAGGGATCTCCAATGGGTGACAAACCACATGGATCATGGTGGGCAAGATAGTATTTTCTTAGCCTCAAGTGCAAACTGGGTACATGTAAAATGTCCCGAGGAGCCAAGAAACCACCCACCAGTAGAACATGTCTGTCTGAGTAGCAGTGGCCACACACCCAGATGGAAGTAATCAGTGTCACCTTTGTGCTCAGGCCTGACTTCATGTCAAGAACACGTACAAGGTTGGCTGGTACCTACACCCTACCCGCCATGCTCTACTTCAGACATAAAACTGTCTGCCCTGGGTTCTGGAAAGGCTGGTCAACAAAGCAGAGGTTGAAGAACTAGCTGTTCTGGTCTCAGACATGTGGACTGAGGACAATATAAAAAAAAGAGGGGGCCTGGATCTGCCACACACCTTCCAGAACATCCCAACTTCTCTTTCAAAATGGTGCAGGAAGCCAGGTTTGCTGGTGCACTTGGCAGGCAGAGGCAGACAGCTCACCTTGAATTCAAAGCCAGCTCAATCTGTAGAGTAAGTGGAGGCCACCCTAGGCTACACAAACAGCTTCAAAAACAACCAACGGTCCTCCTAGCAGAAGGAAGGAAAGCTACTTTTCCTGGAGGAAGGTTAGGAGGCAGGTCACGCAGCTGAGGTGCTGCAGGGCCGGCAGAGTGTCAGAGTGTGCAGCATTCTTGGTTAACCTGACTGCAGGAGCTTCTAGCCCCATGGCATGAAGCCACACACAGCAAAGGTAAGGTGTCTGGCAGGGTAGTTGGGGTGTTGGAAGTCATATATTCTGTACATTGGGTTACTGTTATTTGTCCCTGGGTAGAGAGTCCTACCTACTATGCAAACAGTCTTAGAAGTGACATGTGCCTAACTCCGAGTGAGGGGCTGAACAGGTATGGAGCTGAGTGTCGCTTCCCAGAGGACTACAGGGGTGGGTTGGGCACTCTCCGGGTCAAGAGCGGAGGATATGAGTCTGCAGGTCTCCGGGGTGGACCACAGTGGGCGAGAAGCTCTGGAACTGCACTGAAGTCTTGTTGCCATAGAACAGGTACATTCGGCCTGCAGCAGGGGAGTGAAGGCTCCATCCAAGCTCCCGTTTCCATACCCTGCCACCAGCCCAGCCAGGATATGCTGCCCAAAACCCACCCCTCCAGTACCCTCCCCTCCGGGCCACCAGGACACACCCAGGTTCTGCCGGAACTCGGACTTGACTCCAATCTGCAGCAGCTGGTTCTCAAACAAGACCCCACTATTCTTACACACGAACCTGGCAGGGTGGTGGGAGTCAGGACGGCAGGGGTCCTGACCGCCTGACTGTCCCCTCCCGTCCTGACTGCCCGACTGTCCCCGCCCCCTCCCGCCTCTCCAGAACTCACTTGTTGAGCAGCTCATCAGCTTCTGGGATGGGAGGGCCTATGTCCTCGGGACCTGGGCTGGGGAGAGGAAGAAGTGGCATGCACAGGGGCTTGGGGACTTGAGGTAATCTGGGTAGGCAACACTCTCTTGGAAGGCAGATTCCCCAGAACCCACAGGCCAAGCTTCCCCAGAGACCCTCAGGAATGGGAGTGGGACCCTGGCAGAGGGATCTCCCAAGGACCCCAACTTCCACTGTTTTCTAACCTCTGCCAGTCATCAGAAACCCCTGAAGCCCGCCCTGGGGACATCCATCAACCCCATAGCCAGAGGCCACCCCTTACTCAGCAGCTGGAGCTGGGTCAGCCAACAAAGCCATGGGGCTCTCAGGGGCAGGGGGCTCCAGCTCGCTGGGCCATCCAATCCCAGAGCAGACAGAGAAGACAGGTGTGGCAGGCAGCCAATCCCAGAGAGGCAGCAAGAGGGCCAGGGAAAGAGAGGCAAGAGGGTTCAGAAGGAAGAGTGGGCTGAGACACAGCTATGGGAAAGGACAGCACAGGGCAGCTAGGGCAGAGGAGTCAGAGTGGCAGGCAGAGGCCAGGGACAGCAGGGAGATGGAAGGGGTGGGACTGAGTGGGACAAGGACAGGAGGTACCTGAGGAAGGCCTCCTCGGGGGTAGGACCCAGGCTGGGCTGTGCAGTGGGGCCATCAGAGAAGACATCCACCAGCAGGTTCCCACCTATAGGAACTGAAGGTGCAGCAGGGGGAGGGGCTGCCCGCAGCCCCAAGAGGTCCGCGGAGGGGGAGGGTGTTGACTGCAATTAAGGCAAGAGAGGATTTAGGTGACAGAACAAGGGACAGGGGACCCAACCTAGCCATGTGGACCATAACTGGGCTCACCACGGCACTGGGGGTGGGTTCCACACCCCCATTGATGTCGTTGTTGCTGGTGTCCCTACGGCTGTCATCCAGGGCACTGGCTGCCCCAGGGCCCTTCTTGCGCTTCAGCTTGGCCAGGATGGATGACTCACGCTCAGGAAATGGGGGCATTTCTTCTAGCACAGTAGCCTGTGGGCAGGACGGGAGGTTAGGGGCACTTACGGCCCAAGAGGGTGGTCCCAAGGCGTGGGGCATGGGCTCTGACCAGAACATCGGTGCTGGCTACGGAGCTGAGGGTGAGGTACTCCACTGCCCGCTGCTGAAGCTCCACGTCGGCGTTGCGCAGCTGGGAGCCGGCACGCAGCACGCCCTGGATGGTGGCCTTGGTCTCAGGGAAAAGGTTGATGAACTTGATATAGGTGGACAACAGCAGGGCACGCGTGGCCACACTGCACAGGTGGAACTTGGAGTGCAGCAGTGAGAACTGCACAGGCGGGCTGTGGAGAGGGCGGGGTCAGCAGACATGTGCCCGTCACCCATACTCCCTAGGGCAAGGCTGTGACCTCACCCAGGTGGGCAACTGAAACGCGCTGAGAGGGTTCCCAGGAACCTCATCAGTCCTAAGAGGTCCCCTGGAATGAGGCTCCCTCACCTGGAGCGTGGGTCCCCAGCAA
The DNA here is from genome assembly GCA_004026605.1 of Ondatra zibethicus. Classification (NCBI taxonomy): domain Eukaryota; kingdom Metazoa; phylum Chordata; class Mammalia; order Rodentia; family Cricetidae; genus Ondatra; species Ondatra zibethicus. The sequence goes on along the minus strand of PVIU01026616.1, from coordinate 3,299 downwards.
TCAAGTTCCCAAACTCCCCAAGGATGTAGCCACCAACCTTCACCATGTTCTCATGGCAGGCTGGGGCCTGGAGGGCCTGTGAAGGAACAGGGAGAGGAGTGTGAGGACAAGGGTAGAGTCCCATGACCTCTGCAATGTCCAAGGGGTCGTAAATGGGGAGGCCTGCGGGCAGGTAAGGGACAAGCCTGAATTCAGTGTCACAGTGTGACTCAGACCTCCCACACACACTATGGTTTAGTGCTTGAAGCCCAGTTGCTGATGCTGTTTGGGAAGGTCCTAGAAACTGTGGGAGGTGGGACCTACCTGGAGAAGAGAGGGCAACAGGAAGTATGTTATCCTTCATTACTTCCTGGACAGCCATGATCAGCTTCCACCCCAAGTTCTGTGTGTGCACATGTGTACACAGGAGTTCAAGCCCATGTCAGGCATCTTCCTCAGTCACTCTCCACCTTGAGACAGGATCCTCTCACTGAACCTAGAGCTCTTGTTTTGGCTAGACTAGCTGGCCGGCAAACCCCAGAACCTGCCTGTCTCTGTCCCCACACTGCTCGAGTTACAGCCACACATAGCCGCGTTGGCTTAAATCACACTCCCATGACTGCACAGCAGGCGCTCACCCAGCCCTAGCCACACATCTGCGGCCACACATGCCTTCCTGTCACAACTGAACCCTCTGACCCTGTGGAGCACTGCACAGTGAGGGCCTGCTCTCCTGGAGAAGGACCCAAATGTGGGGAGACACACCTACGATGTGTCCTCTGCACACCAGGAAGGTCCTAAGGTTGCAGGCCCCTTCTGGTGGGAATATTAATGCCTAGCTGCTTTTGACTGGCAGTTGAGTTCCATCATGGGGTCAAAGTGAAGAATGCTAACCTCAAACACTGTCTTGGCAGCATAACCCTGGACATCGTCACGGTTAGTGACGATCTGCAGCACTCGGTACCACACTTCCTCGCTCACATAGTCGCCTGCGATGCGGATGAGGTTGAGGATGGTGTCCACATACCAGCTGTAGTCCACTGCATACTTCTCGGCCAGGATGGCCACCTTCAGCACCTGTGGCAGAGGGAAGGTGTGACTGGACGCCGATGCCCATTCCTGGAGTTCTAACCACTGTTGACCCCATCCTAGCAGCCAAAGCCCCTCCACAGTCTCATCCCTTAGACTCAGGATTCCTACCTTTAGTCTTCCCTTAGCCCCAGAGGTCCTCCTTCCAACCTAAGGGATCAGACCCCAGCCCTCCTCCCTTAGATTCTGTGATCCATGTCCTGGCTGTCCTCCCTCACATCCAGGTGCCCAACCCTGGCCCCCAGACTCACAATCTCCTCTCGAATGGCATAGTCAGCAGTCTCCAGGTACCGCAGCATCTCTGACACAATTTGCTTGGCATTGCTCCGGTCACACATGGCATATAGGAGGTCGGCCGCCCTCTGCCTCACACTGACATCCCGCTCCGTCTGAGGAAGAAGAGCAGAACCAAGGTGGAGTCTAAACTGCACTGGGCCCATTGTAAGGCCACCAAGCACCTGGCCACTCTGAGTGGGGCAGAGGGCTGCACCTTGAGGGCATTAATGACGGTATCAATGTGGGTCTTGACAGCCTCATGGGAGAACTCAGAGCTGGCCAGTGTGCACATGCTCTCCAGGGCCAGGTATCGCAGGTTCGTCTCCCGGTGCTGCAGGAACTGGCCCAGCTGGTTACAGGCGCGGACCAGGAGGTTGGGCTCACTGCCAAGCACAAGTGAAGTACAGATGGAGATGGGACATGAACTGCTCCATCTCATAGCTCCCTGAGGATCCAGGACCTCCCTTCTGCTCACTCCAACATCCTGTTCTGACCCTCCTAGGAACCTAGACATCTGGGCTCATATGCACTACCGTGGGGAATAGAGTCAGCAGAAACTATCCTGGATTTCAATTGCAGGAGTGAGCCCACAAGATAAGGAGAAACTCTGCATGCACCTCAGAGGAACATTCCACACCTCTCCCCTTCCTAGCAAGGATCCCAGACCTCAGTCTCCTCCCTTAGACTGCGGGGTTCAGGCCCTGCTTTCCTTCCTCAAGTTTTAAATCAGCCTTCCTTCCTCAGACATATCCCGTTCTCTCTTCCCTCAGACCAGTGGCCCTGCCTCTCCACACCCGCTTACAGCACCTGTCATAGTGGATGATGAGGCTAATGGTCTCAAAGAGGATGGCGTTCTTGGCGTTGGAGTGCTGGACCTTCTTGGACTTGGGGGGCTCCTGGGCTTTGTTGAGCACAGTCTCGAGACACTCCACTAGCCGCCCTTTCACAGCCGCATCCTCTGGGGAAACGGGGGGGGGGGGATAAGTGGCTGAGCTCTCTGCCCAGTGGTCCCCAAGTCTGCAGCCTGTTCCAGCTCTCACCCTCTGTGGGAGGGGCCCAGCTACCTTTAAACTCTGCAGTCCCAGGCTGGGCCTTTGCCTTATATCCATTTCCAGGTCTAGTCTCCACCCACTCCACACTGAGCCTGCTGGGAATGAGCCTCAGTTTCCTCTTCAGCTGCACTGATCCTCCTTAAGTCTCACACAGAAGAGTGGAGACCGGGAGACTCCCCAGAGCCACCATGGGGCTCGAGCTTTCCAAAGACGCCATCCAGAGTGGCCAAGGAGCTGACCCTCAGCTACCAGCCCAGAAAGCCACTGCACACCATCCGGGCACCAAGGGTTATGAGGGTTTGGGGTTTTTGTTTGTTTGGCTTTTCTTGTTTTTTGAGGGGACAGCGTTTCTCTGTGTAGCTCTGGCTGTTCAGGAAATCACTTTGTAGACCAGGCTGGCCTTGAACTCAGAGTTCTGGGATTAAAGGCTTGCGCTACCACTGCCCAGCTCAAAGATTATGAGTTTAACAGAAACAAAACTGATCAGCGTCCCAAAGTCCTTCACTGCTGTGGTAGAGAGATACTAGCCAGACTGCAGCTGCATTAAACAGTTGCCAGGGATTCTTGTGGGGGACCCCTGGGCCAGACCTCCCTGCCCTGGCCGTGATCCTCTCCTCTGTAAGGCATGCATGTTACCTAGCATGAGAGGCGGCATGAGAAGGAAATGGGCCCAGTTGTGCCACCCCAGGTGATGTGCAGGACAGGGCACCAGGCCGCCCCCGCCCATAGCCTCGCTGGCAGCCCACGGGCCTTACCTGGTGGTGGGTAGCACTGCAGCAGCCGCAGCAGCTTCACAGAGAGCCAGGGTGCAGGAACGAAGTAATAGGTGTAGTCCTGGAGGTCAGTGGAGGCGGAGGAGACGATCTGCAGAGGGGAGTAATGGGTGGGACAAGGAGGGACATG
>PVIU01026615.1:0-21667 GCA_004026605.1 Ondatra zibethicus | reverse complement strand
AGAGAAGCTCAAAGCCATTCCACTAAAATCAGGAACAAGACAAGGCTGTCCACTGTCACCATACCTCTTTAATATAGTGCTTGAAGTCTTAGCAATAGCTATAAGACAGAATAAGGAGATCATGGGGATTCGAATTGGAAAGGAAGAAGTCAAACTTTCGTTATTTGCAGATGATATGATAGTGTACATAAGTGACCCCGAGAACTCTACCAAAGAACTTCTACAGCTGATAAATACCTTCAGTGAAGTGGCAGGATACAAAATCAACTCAAAAAAATCAGTAGCCCTCCTATACACAAAGGATAAAGAAACCGAGAGGGAAATCAGAGAAACATCACCTTTCACAATAGCCACAAATAGCATAAAGTATCTTGGGGTATCACTAACCAAGGAAGTGAAAGATCTATTTGACAGGAACTTTAAGACCTTGAAGAAAGACATCGAAGAGGACACCAGAAAATGGAAGGATGTCCCATGCTCCTGGATTGGAAGGATCAATATAGTAAAAATGGCAATTCTACCAAAGGCCATCTATAGATTCAATGCAATCCCCATCAAAATCCCAACAAAATTCTTCATAGACCTTGAGAGGTTTCAAACTCATGAACAAAGTACAGGTCTGGGCTTGAGCTTTCACTTCAGACTGACAGGAGCATTCGGTGGAACAGAAAGGGATGCATGACAAAGACTCTGGGGGATATTAGAGATAAACAACTGTTCTGTGTTCTCCCTTCTCCCTATCTCCCAAGTTGTGGGCCCATGGACTAGAGGCACTACATGTAGTCGGGGAATGTGTTCTACAAATGGGAGGCATTCATGCTAAGGTGAACTCTTCAAAAGACACACACACACACACACACACACACACACACACACACACACACACTGGTCTTGCTTGTGTAGTAAAAAACATGCTAGGCTCAAAAGTTGTAAAACTAGCCTGGGAAGGAAGTGGTGGGCAAGGCATAGATTTGCCATCACATAAAGCTGAATGTGAATCCTCACTCCACACCTTACACCAAATCAGTTGCGTGCTCTAAACTTCCAAATGAAAACCCAGAAGGAAGAAGCTAGTGTGCTTCTTTCATGTGATGATTGTCGGGGTACATGATATATGTAGAGAGGCTTGCATGTCACAGTGTGTGTGTTGGGTATCCAGTGAGTGAAAGGAATGTTTATCTCTCTGTGTGTATGAAACTGAAACCCATTTCTTTGTGTGTGTGTATGTGTGTGTATGTATCTTCCTATCAGCTATCTAAATATCATCTATCACCCATCCTTCCATCTATCATCTATATATTATTATTTATAACACTTTGCTCTATAATCCAGAATGACTACAAGCTAGTGATCCTCCTGAGTTATCCTCCTCCCTGTTGGAATAACAAGTCTGTTTCACCATGCCCAGCTGAGAAAATGTAAAAGTAGCAGCATCTGGAAGAAAGAAACAATGATATAGTACACTATAACTGGGAGATTAGAAAGATATAGTTCAGGTACAGAAACAGCACACAAACAGGATTTCTGCTTTATTTCTCTGGATCATATTTTTTATTGATTTTTATTGAGCTCTACATTTTTCTCTGCTCCCCTCCCTGCCTCTCTCCTACCCCTTCAACCCTCCCCAAGGTCCCCATGCTCCCAATTTGCTCAGGAGATATTGCCTTTTTCTACTTCCCATGTAGATTAGATCTATGTAAGTCTCTCTTAGTGGCTTCATTATTGTCTAAATTCTCTGGGATTGTGATTTGTAGGCTGGTTTTCTTTGCTTTATGTTTAAAAAGCATCTATGAGTGAGTACATGTGATAATTGTCTTTCTGTATCTGAGTTACCTCCCTTAAAATAATGTTTTCTACCACCATCCATTTTCCTGCAAAATTCAAGATGTCATTATTTTTTTCTGCTGTGTAGTACTGCACTGTGTAAATGTACCACATTTTCCTTATCCATTCTTTGGTCAAGGGGCATTTAGGTTGTTTCCAGTTTCTGGCTATGACAAACAAAACTGCTATAAACATAGCTGAGCACATGTCCTTGTGGCACGATTGAGCATCCTTTGGATATATACCCAAAAGTGGTATTACTGGGTCTTGAGGAAGGTTGTTTCCTAATTTTCTGAGAAATCACCACACTGACATCCAAAGGGCCTGTACCAGCTTGCATTCCCACCCGCAATGCAGAAATGTTCCCTTTTCCTCACAACCTCTCCAGCATAAGTTGTCATCAGTGTTTTTGATCTTGGCCATTCTTACAGGTGTAAGATGGAATCTCAAAGTTGTTTTGATTTGCATTTCTCTGATGACTAAGGATGTTGAACTTTCTTAAGTATCTTTCAGCCATTTTAGATTCCTCTGTGGAAAGTTCTCTGTTTAGGTCTGTACTCCATTTTATTTATTAGATTATGTGTTCTTTTCATGACCAATTTCTTTAGTTCTTAGTATATTTTGGAGATCAGACCTTTGTCTGATGTGGGGTTAGTGAAGATATTTTCCCATTCTGTAGGCTGTCGTTTTGTCTTGTTGACCATATCCTTTGGTTTACAGAAGCTTTTCACTTTCAGGAGGTCCCATTTATTAATTGTTTCTCTAAGTGTCTGTGCTGCTGGGGTTATATTTAGGAAGTGGTTTCCTGTGCCAATGCGTTCAAGTGTACTTTGCACTTTCTCTTCTGTAAGGTTCAGTTTGGCTGGCTTTATGTTGAGGTCTTTTATCCATTTGGCATCGAGTTTTGTGCATGGTGATAGATACGGATCTAGTTTCATTCTTCTACATGTTGCCTTTTGATTAGTTTGGATAAAGTTTTGTCTATTATGTTGATTTTCTCAAAGAACCAACTTTTTGTCTCATTGATTCTTTGTATTGTTTTATTTGTTTCTATTTTGTTGATTTCAGCTCTCGATTTGATTATTTCTTGCCATCTAGTTCTCTTAGGTGAGTTTGCTTCTTTTTTGTTCTAAAGTTTTCCAATGTTCTGTTAATTCACTAGTATAGGATTTTTCCAGCTTCTTTTGTATGCATTTAGTGCTATGAACTTTCCTCTTAACACTACTTTCATTGTGTCCCATAAATTTGGGTATGTTGTGTGGTCATTTTCATTGAATTTTAGAAAGTCTTTAATTTCTACCTTTATTTCTTCCTTGACCCATTGATGCTTCAAGTGAGCATTGTTTAATTTCCATGTGTTTTGGGGTTTTCTGGAATTAGTATTGCTGTTGACTTCTAGTTATAAACCATGGTGATCTGATAAGGTACCTTGGGTTATTCCAATATATTTTGTATTTGTTGAGGTTTGTTTTGTGACTGAGTATATGGTCAGTTTTTGAGAAGGTTCCATAAGGTGTTGAGAAGAAGGTATGTTCTTTTCTGTTTAGATGAAATATTCTATAGATGTCTGTTAAGTCCATTTGAGTCATAATATCTGTTAGTTATCTTATTTCTCTGTTCATTTTTTGTCTGACTGACCTCTCCAGTGGTGAGAGGGGCGTGTTGAAGTCTCCCACTATTAGCATGTGGTGTTTAATGTATAATTTAAGCTTTAGAAGTGCTTCTTTTAAATATGCGGGTGCCCTTGTGTTTGGGGCACAGATTTCCTCTTGATGGATTTTTCCTGTGACATATGAAATGACCTTCTTTGTCATTTTTGACTGATTTTAGCTTGAAGTCTATTTTGTTGGATATTAGGATAGCTACACCCACTTGTTCCTTATTTGATTGGAATATTTTTCCCAACCCTTTACTCTGAGACAATGACTGTCTTTAAGGTTGAATAATGTTTCTTGTATGCAGAAGAAGAATGGATTCTATTTTCTTATCCAATCTGTTCGCCTGTGCCTTTTTATAGGTGAGTTGAGTCCATTTATATTAAGGGATATTAATGACCAGTGATTGCTATCACCTGTTAATTTAGTTTTCATTGTTGGTGATGTCAATTTGTGCATTTTTCCCGTCTTTGGAATTTGCTGTTAGGAGACCATCAATTGTCTGTGTTTTTGTTGGTGTAGCCAACTTCCTTGGGTTGGAGTTTTCCTTCTAGTATTTTGTATAAGACTGGGTTTGTGGCTAGGTTTTGGTGGAATCTAGATTTGTCATGGAATATCTTGTTTTGTCCTTCTATGGTGATTGAAAGTTTTGCTGGGTATTGTAGTCAGGGCTGGATTCCATGGTCTTTTAATGTGTACATAACACTTGATGTCAGGTGTAATTCTGATAGGTCTACATTTATATGTTACTTGGCCTTTTTCCTTTGCAGCTCTTAATATTCTTTCTTTTTCTGTATGTTTAATGTTTTTATTATTATGTGGCAAGAGGATTTTTTTTTGATCCAGTCTGTTTGGTGTTCTGGAAGCTTCTTGTATCTTCATAGGCATATCTTTCTTTAGGTTGGGAAAGTTTTCTTCTATGATTTTGTTAAATATATTTTCTGTGCTTTTGAGTTGAACTTCTCCTTCTTCTATACCTATTATTCTTAGATTTGTCCTTTTCATGGTGTCCCATATTTCCTGAATATTTTGGGTTAAGCTTTTGTTAAATTTAATGTTTTCTTTAACTGATGAGTTGGTTTCCTCTATTGTATCTTCAGTGTTTGAGATTCTTCCATATCTTGTATTCTGCTATTCATGCTTGTGTTTGTGGTTCTGGATCATATTTTTTGGTAGAAGAAGTGTGGAAAGAACTGGAAGCAAATATGAGCAAGGTACAATGACACGTGCATATGAAAACACCATACTGAAACCCATTTCTTTGTATCCTAACTAAAATAGTTGATGATAATAAATGTGCTATCAAGAGAAAGGTGTTGGAGGTAAAGACATTGAGGAATGCCATAAGACAGAGTATGACCCTGTAGATTTGGAAGAATCACACAGTATGTTTTGATGGGAGGGCTCTTGACACAGGGTTGACATCATTTGATAATCAAGATACTTCTCTTTTATTGGAGATGAACACAAATTGTAAGCATGCTTTCATTCTTTTAAATGCATTTTTACTTTATTATTTGAAGTTTTCATATATTTCACAATGTACTTTGACTATATCCACCCCCTCCTCCAGCTCCCTCTACAACCCCTAGCACAATACTTCTCAAACTGTGAGTCACAAGCCCTCTGGGTTGAATGACTTTTTCACAGAGGTCACTTAAGATCATCCACATATCAGATATTTTATTATGATTCATAACAGTAGAAAAAGTATAGTTATGAAATAGCAACAAAAATAATTTTATGGTTAGGGGTAACCACATGAAGAATTGTATTAAGGGATTGTAGTATTAGGAAGGCTGAGTACCATTGCCCTAGCATGACTCTTTCTCAGCTTCATGTCCTTGCTTTTATACAATTAATAACACATTGTGCCCAATTAGTTCGTGAGTTCCTCCCCCCATGCTCCCTGCAGCCATCAACTGCCAGTAATTCCTCAGCTATGGGTGGAGCCTCAGAGCACATCCCTCCATGCATTCTGGAAAATCGGCTGACAGGAGCTTGTGCGAGTCCTGTGCAGGTAGCCACAGGTGTTTGGAAGATATCATTCGTGGCTTGGGAGAAGTTCATACAGCTGACCTGTCTATCACTGAACACTCAGTGTCACTTACTCATCACTTTGCACAGTTATGATTCTTGTGTTAGTCACTACACACTGCACAAATAAGGCTCTGACCAAGGTAAAGAGCAACAGCACAACTCCATGGGTATAAACAGAAATATGTAGAAGTCAATTTCACAGCATGGTCATTTAGCAAAACAACAACAGGAGGTGCCCCACCCCCAGGTTTTAGGACATCCCAGACATGGGCATTTGACTGGGTTTGTATTACATTACATGACATCTTCTGCTGGACTATGTCTCAAATCCAACCAGAAAGTAATTGGTTACCCTGTAACCCCCATGCTTTTGTTGCATCAGTGGGTACAGCTTACCTAGCCTGTTGGGGTTGGGCCTTGCAGGGCCATCATTATTAATGTCTTCACTCTCCTATCAGTTGCACGGCACCTTCTGGCACTGGGAAGCTAGTCAGATGACAGAAAGTTTCCTGACCAGCTTCAGATTAGTTTCTCTCGTTCAATCAACGTGAAATGTGTTGTTTTTGATGTTCTGGGTCTCCCTGACCATAACTCATATGGAGGTAGCCCATACTTGACACAGACTTTTATTTGCAGCCTTGTGACCTCCTAAGACCTTGATGGAGAAAGTATGTTTTGTTTTAGTTTAGTTTGGTTGCCTGGTTGGTTGCTTGGTTGGTTTTGTTTTTTGTGGGGTCCCCCCCCGTTTGTTTGCTCTTGTTTTTCAAGACAGGATTTTTCTGTGTCACTTTGGAGCCTGTCCTGGAACTCACTCTGTAGAACAGGCTGGCTTCAAACTCAGAGATATGTCTGCCTCTGTCACCTGAGTGCTGGGATTAAAGACATGTGCCAACACCACCCAGCTGAGAAAGTATGTTTTTAACCATGCATTCGTAGACAAATTCGGAGTGCATTTCTGTTTCCACACATAACACTGTGAGGCTGTTATGGGGCGGGTGACTGACATCTAAAATAGAATCTCAAGCTGCCAGACTCCTCCCACCACTTACCCCTCCCTTACCAGTTCTAGAAACGTTCCTTTCTCAAAGGGCAAGAGAGCTTTCATAAGCAGCCCATTTAACAGTTTACAACCCCAAGATTAGGGTGTTGGACAAAGTGAATAGAACAAAGCTCATGACAAAGTGTGCAGGTTTGAATTCCAGCTCTACCACTTGTTAGCTAACATTGACCAAATGATTCAGGCCTTCTTAACCTCAGTTTCTCATCTGTAAATGGGAATGATAATCACAATCTTATCACTGGATGTTCTTGAGGTGTGAACAACATATTTAAATTCTTAGTTGTTTACTTGTAAATGGTAATGACCAGCTCTGTGTCTGGATCTGTCTAGATCCCTTTTTATAAGTATGAATTGTGACTCCTTCCAGCTAATGGTGTAGTTGCTATTTCTTTTCAGGTGGAGAAACCAATGATCTAAGTTCTCTACACAATATTACTTGAGTAGTAAGTCAGTTTTGAACCTAAACTGTGAGTCTAGTGGTTCTTGCCGGCTGCTCCGGATGCATAGGTGAGTCATTATAAGATAGATAGAGGGGGTTACTGGCTTTTCCGCTTTGTCTTTACTGACCATTTGGTCATTAAGGGAAAGAGTCCTTTCTTACTTTTTTAGTTTTTCAAATTTTCCGTATATGTGTATGTGGACATGCGTGTGTGCGCAGGTACACACGTGTGGAGATGTGCATACATATGGAGACATGAGGACAATATGGATAGGCATTCCTCATAAGCCATACCTTGTTTTTGAGACAAAGTCTCTCAGTGGCCGAGTACTCACTGAATAGGTTAAGCTGGCTGGACACTGGGTCCCACAAATCTGCACTCAGCACTATACCTGGTGGTTTGTTTTTTGAGATTTTTTTTCTTTGAGGGTGAGGGGCTGTAGTTGTTTGTTTTGAGTTTTTGTTTGTTTGTTTGTTTCAACACTAGAGGGCCAAACTCACCTCCTTGTGCTACCCCTGTCACTGAAGGCATACATCCTTTCTGCAAATGTATAATAGGACATAAATGAGAAAAGAGATTGTAAGTCAATTAGAAGCCCCTTTGATAGGTAGCTTGGCTCATGGAATTTGGCATTAGAATTTACCCTGCACCATCACATTCGTCCGTTGTTATGGGAGATGAAGCTCTTTTGACAAACAGTGTATAGCCTGCCACACTTGCTACCACATGCACTGACTCTCTCCTCCGTTTTCCTCCTTTCCACCGCCTGTCATCCAGCCAGTGAGCCTGGAGACATATATATTTTACCCATTTTAGTTTAGCGATCATAATAAAAGTGAAGTCTATTAGGATGAGTTTCTGCCCAGGCTCGGTAAATCTCTTCAAACACTGAGCGGCGTGGGGTTTCTGTTAGTCTTTGCCACAGGGGAAGCTGCACTGTGCCCTGATGGGCAGCCCAGGTGCAGGAGTCAAGACACAGCCTCTGTTAAATAAAACTCAAATGGAGACTTAGAATATAAATATTGAAGTGACCCAGGTTGGATAAAGGAGAACCAGTTAGCTAAGCGTCTATCTTACATACAGGAAATGGTAAATTATTAAAATTTTAATAAATGTAATGATAAATATTTGATGTTGAATTATAGATGGCTTTGCAGCTACAGTGAAACTGAGAAATGACTTGTTATATCTGCATTAGAAGTTAAATACTGTTCAAATGGGACTGGTGATGCTGCTGCGAGTCTCCACATCTTCAGATTGAAGAGAGAGACAGACAAGAAAGTATGACTTGGAGCACGTATGCTGGCTGGGGGTGAGGAGAGGATGTGTATAGCCGATGCCCAGTGCCAAGCCTGCTTCTCTATCTATCGTCTGAGAATGCACAAGTGGGGAAAATAGGTATCTAACTCAGGTCACCTTGCTGGCGTGACAAGCACTGTACTGCGAGGCTATTGTTAATGTCCCCAGGCTGCAAGCCTATTGTTATCTCCTTTTTCACAGATAAGGAAGTTGGCATTCTAAGGGCTCAAGCAGGGCAGTTGGTGAGGGAAAACATTGAAACTGCAGTGAAGACTTCTGGCTTAAGAACCCTGTTTCACTCATCATGCTATACGACCTCCATCCCTGCGGAGCATTTTTCTGCTTGTTATAACTCAGGGTGATTTTAGTGTCAGGGAAAAACAACCTGGTTTGAATGACTTCAGTGAGACTTATATTGGGATGTTGTCCTGGGAAAAGGGAGAGATCAGCTCACAACAGAGATGAGATAGAGATGGAGTGAAGAACATACTAAGATTCTGCTTTTCCTTCTTCACTTTTCTATTATGATGGCTTCATTCTCTCACACTGTGCAACTCATGCCTTCCCATTCGCTGCTCCCTTCCGTCTTGAAGGCCTGTGGCGATGGTGCTCATGTGTCCTTAAATATATGCGCTTCTTGACATTAAGGAGTAATGCTTTGCTTCCATGGTATTGATTTTGTAGAATTCCAGGGAAAGAATATTATTGGTCTAACATATGTTAAAATATAGCTCAGTTACCCATCATTAGGTGACAGAACCACAAGTACAGACATGTGCGAAGAGGGGATCAAGGAGGCAGCCAGTCCATCCTACATTGCCCAAATTCTTCCTGCTATTCTTGTTATCAGTCTATCTTACAGTTGGACTACGTCAGGGATGGTGGATATGAGAATTCCCACATGCCAGCTCAGCTAAATAGGTAAGCACTGCCTCAAATCTTACATTGAGAAGATTTTAAGACTAAAGTGGGTCCTTCGAATTTTCTTTCTCATGACATTATGATGTTGTTCCTCTGTCAAATGAAGAAAGATTGTTGGTTGCTGAGATGCAAAGAAAAGATAGTCATATAGATGGAAATGTTAAAGATGAATTAACAGTAGAATTGTCTTATCCAATGCTTTTTATTGATCTGTGTATTCTGTTATCTCAGAGGACATATTTAGCAAAATCTCATCTTGGTGCTAATATATTTGCTGAGATAAATTTCTGGCTTGTAGCAGAGTTGGAGCCTCCTGTGTAACTGCTTCTTTGCAACACACACACAGAGGGAGGGGGAGAGAGAGAATGATGGTGGAGGAAGGACAGAGAGAGAGGAAGGGCTAGAGAGATACAGACAGAGAGACAGACAGAAGGAACACACCACACTATTTTATCAGAAGGCATTAAAATGAGTAGACATGATTCCTTTTCATTCACCAACCGAAGAAAACAATATTAAAGAGAAATACAGCTTGTGTAATAAAATTGGAATAATTTTTCCCCCAAGTTTTGGGAAAGTTCTAAAAAGTAACGAAGGATAAAGACCATAATTAATTCTCCATGTCCCTATGAGCATCCATCATCATTCATACAGAACAGCCTGCAAGGTTATTCCAGTGCTGAGATCATACCAACTGAACATGTCCCCAGCATAATCCAGAATGGACAAAGGAGAATAATGAAGTTCTGAAGAGCATATGTATAAATAAAGGAAAGGATATTGCCATTCAGCTTCTCCTAGGATGCTGTGGATAATGAACAGGAGTGTTCCTGTGTGTCTATGGTTGTTGACTCAGGTTCCCCCTAGCCTGCGCTAGCACTCCAATCTCGCCTTCTCAGTCTGTATCCAGACAGAGATCATTCTTTAGTATCTAACATGCTGGTGCCCAAGCTCTGCCACACACTATCTACAGCAATGAATGAATTTCCTTTATATTTCTGCCTCAGTTTCTGCACTTTTGAAATGGAGATGACTGTAGGATTCTGGTTGAGAATCAAGTGAGATGATGGATAATGCTTTGAATGAACCATTGGTCATTATTATTACTATGATGTAACTATTTGGCCTAAATATGATTCCTGTGTCAGACCCTTGTTAGGCAGTTGTTGGACCCTATGTAGTGCGAATTTCAACTAATATTTTTTATGTTCTTATGTGCATTGTACATAATAGTTGAAATACAACCCAAAATGCTTCAGAAAGGAATGTAAGATTCCTGGCACTGTTATTTGCAATAGTATGCATATGTAATTAAAATGTAGTATAAAATGTAAGGAAATATTATTTGCCCTGGAAAAGGAAGGACATTATGACGTCTGTTATAATATGAATGAGACTAAGGACATTATGTTAAGTCAAATAAGCAATTATAAAAGTATAACTGCTGAATATTTCACATCTATGAAGAATTCAGAAATACAAATGACAGATACGAATGATAATGGTGGTTACTAAGGGCTGGAGAGAGGAGGAGAACAAGGAGTTTTGTGTGTTCTGTGTATAGCACAGAACAAAGTTTCATTTTGTGAGCTGAAAAGTCTTCTAGTGAAAGAGAGCAGTTCTAGCTGCACAATGCACACTTAATACCCCTGAACTTTACATTGAAATAGTAAATTTTGTGTTATGTGTATTTGCTGTAACTTTAAAATGGACCAAAATAAAATGGAAGAGAGTGGTTTAGGTGAGCGTATGAAGGGCCTTTCCAGTCAGCTCTGTTGCCCACGCCAGTCATCTCAATTAAATCCTGGCTGCAGCGCTCCTGTAGCAGAACCCATGGCGCCATAATAGACAGCTTGCTGGCTGCACCTCTTTAAGGTGTTTTCACAGTCTTACTACCATGTCCCTAGATACAGCAAGATGATGTTCACTGCATTGAGATGGAGCTGCCTGGGAAGATCTGTGCCCTGAATCTGCATTCACACCGAGATTCTGGTGCTGGGGTACTGCGGTGACTCACCAATGACAATGTCTATCCAGCTGGGTTGAAGCCAATACTTGTAAAACAAGATGGAAAACACTTTGGGATGTGCATGGCCGCACATATCGTACAAAGACATAGAGTTTGGCAAATATATTTTTTATACTTTAATAGATTTATTTATTGTAGCATATTGTCTGTGTGTGAGTGTTTTACCTGCATGCATGAATGTGCACTGTGTACATGTCTATTGCCTACATAGGTAAGAAGACTTTGGATCTCTTGGAACTAGACATATAGATGGCTGTGGGTCACCGTGTGGGTGCTGGGAACTGAGCCCCAACCCTCTGCAAGAGCAACCAGTGCTCTTAACAGTTGATCTATCTCTCCATTCCCTTGGGGAAGTATCTTGTATTTCAGCCCATAAAAGCTGAGAATAGCATAGGTCAGAAAGAGAAGCCTCACTTTACCTGTAAGAGCATTTAGGAGGAATAGTTTGCACTTCCCCTTGGGGCATTTGATAACCTCTAAAGCATTTCTTTTGTTCACAACCTATAGGTGCTATTGGCACCCAGTGGGTATAAGATGGGCATGCTCTAGATACCCCACAGTACAAAGGGCATCCGTTCTCTAAAAACAAGTAACCCAATTTCAAATATCAAAGATGCCAATGTTGAAAAGCCCTTCCTTAGATGAAGGTGTACTGTGCACATTAGACAAATGAAAACATTAAGATGTCCTTTCAAATACAAGCTCCTTTTCCCCTTAAGTCCTTTCCATTAAATCTCGAGTTGATTGTTAGCCACAAATTCAAACATAAGGAAAACAGTGCTTGGTGGCGGCTTAGAGAGGACAAAGGATTGTTCTGGGGAAAGCAGCAGCAGCCTGACTTGAAGGTTGAGCATCTGCTCAAGGTGTTTCAAACTCCTAAGCTAGAGTGTCAGAAGGAAGCTCTGCAGATGTAGGCTCCATTGTTCTATGTGGAAACATTACTGGCGGAGAGAAAAATCAAGGTCTAACAACGCCCCCACTCCCTTTGAAATGAGTCTGAGACTCTCTACTCTCCTTTACTATGACAGATTTTGAACATTAAAAAAAAGTTTACAATCCCAGCTGGGCTGGCATAAATCACAACGCCTCTGTACAGTAGCAGCAGACATGACTTATGGCCCCATCACTATGGCAACAGGAGCACAGCCTGCAGATGCACAAAAGCGCCACTCCTGCCTGACAGGCCTTGGCTGGGTCCTGATGGAGAGGCAAGTGTTCTGGAGAAAGGATGTAGTCTCCAGAATTCCCTGCCCATTTGTCTTCATTCAGCTCAGGAGCAAGCCCCCCGTTCCATCTCTTCTATTCTAGTCCTCAGCTTTCAGTTCTTTTTCTCACTGTCTTCTAAGTGGGATGATCTTTTCTCCTTTTACCCTTTCCCCCAGAAGGTTTACAAGAGAAGGACACCTCCCCCCAGTTAGAGCGTGCAAAATTCACATTGGGTCTGAGTAAGCTAAGCTAAGCTCTGAGTTATGGTGATAGTTTCTACATGCTAACTATCACTACCTGTGAACCCTTCATAGATGATGTCCCTATGGTGCTGAGAGTTGGTCTCTCAGAATGCCTTCCTTCTTATGTCACCTCTTAAGCTGCCAGCTGACCTCAACTGACAGTCACCTTCAGCCCCTCCCACTGCTCCTCCTGCTTGCTGCCTGAAGTTCTCTTGTCAACACTGCTTCTCCCAAGACCCTCCAAGATGTGTTGGCTGTTAGTTTCCCTGATTTTTCAGACCTATTCTCTCCGCATACTTCTTTAACCAGCAGCCTTCTAGTCACCTACCAAGGTTCCCCATGTGACAGCACCTTCTGAAAGCCTTTTCTGACTCCCACTGCCATCCAATGAGGACATCTCTCTCTTCCTGCCTGCAGTGTCTGACCCCTTACCTCTCCCTGCTGGATTCACTCTCTGGAATCGGTGCTAATGTGTCTCGGCCGCGCCACCGCTCCCTCCCTCAGTCACTGTCACACAGAAGCCCTACCTCCCAGCTGCACTTCCTCCTTCCCTTGTCTCAGCTTCAGTGTGGTGCCCCATGGTAGTCAAGGACTGTGTTCCTTCCAGTCTGGAAGGCTGGAAATTCTATAAACTGAATTGATCCCAGGAATTTGTTTTGCCTTTGTAGAAGCACAAACCACATATGTGCTCCTGATGGTACCTCCCTCTGCAGTCCTGCATTGCACTCTGTGTTGGCCAGCTGGACTCAGTTCATTGTTAGGTAGCTTGTATGCCTCCAGGTCATTGCATTGCCAACATACCTGTTAGTCCATTCTCACAAACGTCCCGTAAAGAAACCTTTTCCTTGTGTCCTTTAGACTTCTGTTTAAATGTCTTTCCCTCCAGAAGGAGTGCATCTGCCAAACCAGTTTAGTCATGTGGTTCTCAGTCCTCGATATAAAAGTTGGAGACTTCTTAAATATCTCCAATGTGTAATAGAGCTATGAGAAAATTTAGCCCTAGAATGCCCAAGTAGCCTCAGAGTAGCTTGTCGTGAGTGAGCAGTAGTTGAGAAGAGCGAGATTATACCTTAGAGTAAGACAACAATGCCATTTTCACCATTGACCAAGGCAGTAACAAGGCCCGGCGTGCCTCTTGTTAGTGTGGTCTGAGAAATAAGCATCCTGTCTGGAATATTCCCGGCTAAAGTGCATACATGGATCTAATCCGAAGGAAGAGCAGGACAACTACCAAACAGCTTCAAAAATATAAAGGTCATGGTCACAGTGTAGCCAGAAGAACTGTCCAAATATAAAGGACCCCAAGCAATGATGACAAGTGATTACAACTCACGATCTGGGGCTGTCTTTACTTTGAGGACATGCTCAACCAGTAAAGCACTAGCGACATTTTCATCTCCAGAACCCACATAGTGCCAAGTGGGCAATACAGTTCACTTGTAATCTTAATGCGTGAAAGGCAGAGACAGGCATGCCCTCAGCAAGCTAGCTAGCCAGACTAGCCAGACATTGAGCTGCAGGTTGAATGATAGATTCTGTCTCAGTGAATAAGAAGCAGAATGACTAAGGAAGATGTTTGACATCTACTTTGGTTCTCCATAAGTTCATGGTCACTTGTGCTCATAGGTGTGCACAAACACACACAAATACTCAAAAATGTAAAACAAAGAACAAAAACCAAACAACAACAAAGCTATAGCATGTGTAGAATACTTAAATGGCTAGGGAATAGTACCAAGGTAGTGGTAACCTTCTGATGTGGATAATTATGGTAATGGAAGGCGATGTTCTCATTTTCAGAAAATTCACACTGAAGTCTTTAAAAGAAAGGAGACTTCATGTCTCTTAACTGATTCTTAAATGTTTCAGAGTAGAAATGCATATATGAGAATCCAGCAATTGCAGATGGGGTTGGAGAGAAAACAAAAGGAAAACTGTCCTTATAAGTTCTCCAGGATTGAAACTGCATTCTCTTCCAATATTGTTTGGATTATTCTGGGTCCCTGATATTTCCGTTTGAATTTTTTTTGTTAATGTCAGTAAATAACATGCAGCTGGTAATGCAGTAGGGACTGCATTCAGTCTGTAGATCAGTTTGGGGACCATGACCATAGGAGGTCTATCTATCCATTTAGACCCTCTATAAATTTTTCAGCATTATTTTTGTAGTTTTCAGAGTACAAATCTTGCATTCATTTTTATAAGCTTATTTCAGAATATTTTATCTTCTTACGCCCCTGTTAGTGGCATGGCTTTCCTAATTTTCTTCTCAGAATGTTCACACCTAATATGTGGAAATACATCTGGCTCTTGAGCTTCGACCACATATATTGATCCTGCAAAACAGGATCAGTGTTTGCAGCCTGATGAAGTCAATAACTAGTTTGAGTGTGTGCTAGCATTTCTATATCCAAAATCAAACCATCTGCAAAAACAGAAATAGTTTTCTTTCTTTTTCAACCTGGATTTTTTTTATTTATTTTTCTTTCAAACATTCCTGACTACAAGCTCCAGCAAATGCTAGACAGAAACAAGACTGCTTATATTTAGTTTTACGACTGTTCCATAAACCTTACAATGCATTAATATAAACATGTTAGAAATACTTGCCAAAAGCCTAGCCTTAGGAATGAGCATTCAAATGGTCTAGGGTAGTACTAAAGGTGATGGAAGTTTCACAAAACTTCCATTTGCTGTGCAGACGTTTTATAGACACATAAAATCAAATGCATACAATGGGGTGAAAATAGATGTGAAATTGTCTAGGGGAACAAAGGCAACTGGTGAGAAGGGAAGGAGCCTGAAAGAGGAGGGCAGTATGGCATAAGGAAAATGTTCCAAGTACTTTGTATATTTGCATAAAAATGAACTTATTTAATCCTGCATGCTAAGAAAAAATGCAAATAAATTGAAACATAGTGAAAGAGGTCAAAACATGTAGCCTACTAAAAGAACAGAGCAAAGCAAAACAAACAAACAAACAAAAAAACAGCAACAGAAGAACTAAAACCTTTCAACTTGAGCTGATGTGCAAGCAGGGTTGGTTATGCAGCTCCTCTGGAAGGAGGCTCTGTTGGTCTCCATCATAGCTCGTGTCAGAGTTAACGGAGATGGCTTGCTCTGTTTTCCAACATATTTATTTCCAATAAAATCCTGCCAGAGTTGAAGCGTTTGTGTTTTCTTCCTCATTGTTTTATCCACAGCAATAGCATTTGCTGCTGAGGAGAATGAAAAAAAAAAAAAAAACCTTACTGTCAAAATCTGCAACTCTCACAATGCCATGAGGTGTGTAACCAGTACCCTCATTTGTAGACGAGAAAAATGATGCTCTTTTTGGAGCCGCTGATAAGAGCACACAGTTAGGTGGTGGAACGGGAGGAGGTGGAAAGCCAGACGGACCTACACAGATTTGAGTGTGAGCTTTCCCATCCCTACAGTACATTTCCAAGTCTCCACCCTGCTCACAAGTTTCAAATCAGCATTGTATTGGTTAGCATGCCCACAGGGTAGGCTGCGATCCAGCCACACTATTTGAGTTGTTTTCCTCACATTTGCACTTAACCATCTCTGTGTACCTTAGACTCACAAGCTTGCCGTTTTCTGGCCCTCTGTCTGCCAGTCTTCCCTATCGTGGCCTCTTCCCATGAAGCAGGAGCTTGGCGGTGCTTTGTGAGCATCTTCCGACTTCAGTCACTCCTCGGGCTTTCGGACACTTTGAAACTTTTATGATATTGTTTCAAATGAAGAAACCGGTTCAGAGAATCTGTTTGTCCGGGGCCACAAAGTTAATCAAAGAGCCAGTGTTTGACAAAGCCATAACCAACACCAGAGCTTGAGTTACTTATTCCTGTCATGTGCTGCCTTCTTTTGCTAAAAGTACAAGAATATTGCACATATTTCACATGTCAGCACTACTTCCAGTTAGCCTCAAAATAGAGCATAAATAACAGTCTCATAGAAGACTTGATAAGCCATGCATTGCCAGACTCACTCACAGATTCCCTGATCAGTAAGTCTGCTATGAAGTCTTTGTATTTGCATATCTCCTAGGTCACCACATGATGCATGTGCTATGGGTCAGCAAACCTCACCTCGAGAACCCTTGCATGGGATTACTTGGGGTTGTATCAAATTTCTGTTAATAAGACAAAGTGCTGGAGTTGAGAAAGACAGAGGGACTGAGGCTACAGCAATGTTAGTGAAGTGCTTGTCATGCAACCTTGAGGGTATGAGTTCAGATCCCCTGCACCCATGGAAAACCAAGCAGGAAGGTGCTGTGCATCTATAATCCATGCAGGGAAGGGCATGGCTGGTGGATAACCAGAGCTCATTGGCTGGCCAATCAACTAAGTGAAGCCACTGTGCCTCAGTATCAGCAAGAGACCATCTCAAATAAATAAGTACAAATAGAAGAGGAAAAAGAAACCAGCAACAATATTTGGCTTCACTTCACATGCATGTATGCATATACTCACATGCACAGATTTATATATTTATATTTATATATATATTTATATATATATATTTATATATATGTTTGTGTGTGCATAACAAACAAAAATACAAGTAAAAGATGTAAAGGCTGCAGGGGAGTATATTAAGATGACAGCACATAACAGAGGTGACTCCTTCACCTTAGCACCTGCGACGTGGAAAGAAAGGAACATCCGTACCTATATACCCTTCAAGGCCGTATTCCCAACAACCTAGCTTCCATCAGTTCCTCCTGCTTCTAGTAGTGCCATGGGATGAGAGCTAAGACCACAACACAGTAAGTGTGGCAGTGGAAAAGAAAAATAGGTGGAGCCCATGGAAGACCATTGATCTGGAAACCCAGTTGCAACTGTTGGCAAATTATAGCTGAACCAATTCAGCCCATCATCTGTTACATATAAAATTTTATTAGAGCATAGCTTCTTTCATTTTTTAGCAGATTATCAGTAGCTAATTTATTGCTACAATG
Source organism: Ondatra zibethicus (assembly GCA_004026605.1). Classification (NCBI taxonomy): domain Eukaryota; kingdom Metazoa; phylum Chordata; class Mammalia; order Rodentia; family Cricetidae; genus Ondatra; species Ondatra zibethicus. The sequence continues at coordinate 3,988 of PVIU01026615.1, read as the reverse complement.
GTGGAATTGACTAGCTGCAACAAATAGCCTATGGTCCACTGAACCTAAAGTACCTACCATCTGGTATATGACAGACAAAGCGGGATACCTAGTGACTCAAATTGTGGTCCCTAGACTAGGGAAACTGCCATCTCTGTGAAACAAAGAACCCCAGTTCCCAAATCTAGACAAGCTAAATGACAATGTACAATTTTACTAGATCCCAGGGTGATTCATCATCATAATAAATATTAAGAAATGGTGATTCAATATAACAGCATAGCTGAAAGACTGTATTTTATAGTGAAGTAATCGAAAATCTGCTAGTCACTAACTTTATGCCAGAGGTAGATTATCTCCCTCTCTAGCCTCACACATGTAAACACCAGAACAATATAGCATCATATTAAGGACTGGAATAAAGTTAGCATTCAAAGTCCTGGCCTTTAATAATAGTTGAATCTGAGCTAGTTGTTGCTATGCTTATTCTTATTAGTTTGCAAATGTGAGCCCCATTTGTGCCTGGGAAGAAATGTGGCATCCATACTCAAATGGGCACAGGTTCTCCAGCTTTGGCCAGATATGGCTTGTTTTGTTTCCCTGGCTTGATGAGGAGAAGATGAATAAACCCAATTGTGATAAAAAAAAAAAAACTCTGTCAGTACTTTATTAAGCCAAATGTTCTCAGGCAAGTATTTTCCTCTGGTCTTTTTCCTACCCACAAATGCAAACAACTAACTTCGTCAAGCTATTATTTGACCAAACTTGCCAAAAGTAGGGTAGACTGAAGATCTAGTGCAGGACCTGGTATGTTGGAGAGGGTCAACACAAGACGCCAAAGTTTGAAGGGGTTAAAAATAAGGAAAGAAACATGTAATGTCATCTTGAGCTGTTCTGGAAAAACCAAGTTTCCTTCTGAATAGACACAATTTTAACAACAACTGAGTTCCGCAGGATATTCAGGAAGTCATCATGATTTGAGGCTCTAATGAATCGCTTCTTTTCCAAAATAATCTCCAGTGAAAGAAGCAAAGGTTTGGGCACCAAGCATATGTAAATTCAATTCTGTTGCTATCCCAAACTCTCTTTGTAGCTTTGGGTGCTTTATGTAATGTTATTCCTCAGTTGGATCACCAGTAAGCTGTGCTAACTCACCTTTCACTCACTTGTGAAAATCAGTGAGCTGAATCATGGCTACCAAACAATTTTGGTTAAAGGTGCTGTTATTTGCCTTGGTGGATGGAGGAGTAAACAAACCATAGTGCCAACCCCATCACAGATAAATGTGTTAGAGATAGAACGGAGGTCTGAGTGAAAATGACCTTCTATGCTGCGTCTTTTGAGAATGGAGATGCTGAGGTACAGAAATGGCACAGTGTTGGCCCAAAGCCACACCATAGGAATGTGGAAGAGGCCACTTGGGTCACTCTCAGGGGGCCATCATGTTTTATTAAGCTGTATCTCTACCGCCTGTGACCTCACAAACATTCCCTGTCTTCACGGTCACCAGTGACTGAGCAGGAAGTGGACTTTTCATCAGAGACTGCAATCAAGACAGCCTTGAGTTGTAGAGAGGCAACTTCAAAGGCTGTTGTTCAGCAAGCTGAGGCAACGGCTTGAGGCCAACGTTAGCAGCTCTGGGCTCCTGACAGCAGGTGTGGATGATGAATGGGCAGCTTAACGTGATGGAGCAAATTGATCATTGCATCACCGACCACAACTTATTCATTTCTGCAAGGAGGGCAATTCATTACCCTGCATGTCACGCTGCCCATGTCAGCACCAGAGATAAAAGCCTGAGGCCCCACAGTCTGTACCTCTCATCACATTTTCCATCTTCTTGCTAGGAGAGAGAGGATGCTGAAATAGAGTGTCAGGTGCTCAAGGCTGCTCCGGGATCCTCAGTCTTGCCAGCTCCTGGAGGCAGTCTCTTTCCTGCTAAAAAAACAGCTGAGACAGCCCCCAGGGCTTTTAAGCTAATCAACAACAACAAGTAACTTGCATCTTTCAAGCTGGTCTTATACACTCAAGGGCAATGATGTTGAAAAGAGTTTCAAGGCTTCATGTAAGCAAAATAAGAATGAAGTCAGGAATTGATTGCTTGAGTTTATATGGGTTTACAATATGTACACTTATGCCATATATTACAATTCAAAAGGAAACTGTTCTACACAAGTCCTTATTCCTAGCAAGTGTTCAGTAGCATTAAAATGGAGGCAAACAAAAAAATCAGTGTGCTGGAAGGACCAAGCCACCGAAACTCTCCCGACCACATTAGAAGGAAGAGATAGGAAGGCGCCAATCCAAGAATTCATCCAACACCTGAAAAGCAACATGATAACACCAGAATCCAGCGAGTATGCAACAGGAAAACCTGAGCAACCTAACCCAGAAGAACTAGAAGAAATTGACTTTAAACATAACATTATGAAAGTGATAGAGAGCTTTAAAGAAGAGGTGAAAAACCCCTTTAAAGAAAGGGATGAGAAAACTAACAAAAGTTAGAAGAAATGAATAAATTCCTCAAAGATACCCTAGAAAACCAAGAAAAAGCAATCAAACAGGTAATGGAAACAGTTCAAAACTTGAAAACTGAAATGGAGGCAATGAAGAAAGCACAAACCGAGAGATGGCAGGATATGGAAAATCTGGATAAATGAACAGGAACTACAGAGACAAGTATAACCAACAGAATACAAGAGATAGAAGAAAGAATCTCAGACGCTGAAGATACTATAGAGAAAATAAACTCAGTGACCGAAGAAAACAAAAAACCCAAAAAATTCGTAACACAATACATCCAGAAAATCTGAGACACCATGAAAAGACCAAACCTAAGAAAAATAGGGGTAGAAGAAGAAGAAGAATTCCACCTCAAATGTACAGAAAATATATTCAACAAAATTATTGAAGAAAACTTTCTGAACCTAAAGAAGGATATTCCTATGAAGGTTCAAGAATCATACAGAACACCAAATAGGCTGGATCAAAAAAAAATCCCCTCACTATATAATAATCAAAACACATAACATACAGAATAAAGAAAGAATATTAAGAGCTGCAAAGGAAGAAGGTCAAGTAAAATATAAGGGTAAACCTATGAGAATTACACCTGACTTCTCTATGGAAACCATGAAAGCCAGAAGGTCTTGGATAGATGTGCTGCAGAACCTAGGAGACCATGGATGCAAGCCCAGACTACTATAGCCAGCAAAGCTTTCCTTCACCATCGATGGGAAAAACAAGATATTCCAGGATAAAAACAAATTTAAGCAATATATAGCCACAAACCCAGCATTACAGAAAGTAACAGAGAGTAAACCACAACTAAAAGATCATAATAACACAGACATCTAACAACCCTCCAGCAGCACAGCTCAAAGAAGGGAGACACACAAACCCGACCACCAAAAAGAAAATAACCAGAGTTAACAACGAATTGTCATTAATAACACTTAATATCAATGTACTCAACTCACTGTTAAAGGCACAGGTTAAGAGAATGGGTAAAAAACAGGGTTGACATTCTGCTATTTACAAGAAACACATCTCAACCACAATGACAGAAATCATCTCAGAGTAAAGGGTTGGGAAAAGGTTTTTCAATCAAATGGCCCTAAGAAACAAGCAGGTGTGGCTATAGTAATATCTAACAAAATCGACTTCAAACTAAATCAGAAGAGATGGAGATGGACACTTCATACTCATAAAAGTAAAGATTCATCAAGATGAAGTCTCAAACCTGAATATCTATGCCCCTAATATAAAAGCACCCACATATATAAAAAAACATTACTAGAACTCAAAGCACACATCAAACCCCACACAATAATAGTAGGAGATTTCAACACTCCTCTCTCACCAATGGACAGGTCAACCAGACAGAAACTTAACAAAGAAATACGAGATCTAACAGATGTAATGAATCAAATGGATTTAATAGACATCTATAGAACATTCCACCCAAACAGGAAAGAATATACATTCTTCTCAGCATCTCATGGAACCT